>JADBJO010005261.1:113941-118941 GCA_016801955.1 Conus betulinus
GATGTGTGAATGACATGGACAGGTTGTGTGAATGACATGGACAGGTTGTGTGAATGACATGGACAGTTTGTGTTGAATGACATGGACAGGTCTGTGTGAATGACATTGGACAGGATGTGTGTTAATGACATGACAGTTTGTGTGAATGACATGGACAGTTTGTGTTAATGACATGGACAGGTTTGTGTGAATGACATGGACAGTTTGTGTGTTAATGACATGGACAGGTTGTGTTAATGACATGGACAGGTTGTGTGAATGACATGGACAGGTTTGTGTGAATGACATGGACAGGTTGTGTTAATGACATGGACAGGTTGTGTGATGACATGGACAGGATGTGTGAATGACATGGACAGGTTTGTGTTAATGACATGGACAGGTTGTGTGAATGGACATGGACAGGTGTGTTAATGACATGGACAGGATGTTTGTGTGAATGACATGGACAGGTTGTGTTAATGACATGGACAGGTTGTGTGAATGACATGGACAGGATGTGTTAATGACATGGACAGGTTGTGTTAATGACATGGACAGGATGTGTGACATGACATGACATGACATGGACAGGATGTGTGAATGACATGGACCCCAGGTTGTGTGAATGACATGGACAGGTTGTGTGAATGACATGGACAGGTGTGTGTGAATGACATGGACAAGACATGTGGTGAATGACAACATGGACAGGTTGTGTGAATGACATGGACAGGTTGTGTGAATGACATGGACAGGTTGTGTTAATGACATGGACAGGTTGTGTGAATGACATGGACAGGTTGTGTGAATGACATGGACAGGTTGTGTTAATGACATGGACAGGATGTGTGAATGACATGGACAGGATGTGTTAATGACATGGACAGGTTGTGTTAATGACATGGACAGTTGTGTTAATGACATGAAGGTTGTGTGAATGACATGGACAGTTTGTGTTAATGACATGGACAGGATGTGTGAATGACATGGACAGTTGTGTGTGAATGACATGGACAGGTTTGTGTGGTTATGACATGGACAGGTTGTGTTAATGACATGGACAGGTTTGTAATTAATGACATGGACAGGTTGTGTTAATGACATGGACAGGTTGTGTGATGACATGGACATGTTGACATGGACATGTTGTGACATGGACAGGTTGTGTGAATGACATGGACAGGTTTGTGTGAATGACATGGACAGGATGTGTTAATGACATGGACAGTTGTGTGAATGACATGGACAGGTTGTGTGAATGACATGGACAGGTTGTGGACATGGACAGGTTGTGTGAATGACATGGACAGGTTGTGTGAATGACATGGACAGGTTTGTGTGAATGACATGGACAGGTTGTGTGAATGACATGGACAAGCCAGGTGTGTGAATGACATGGACAGGTTGTGTGAATGACATGGACAGGTTGTGTGAATGACATGGACAGGTGTGGTGAATGACATGGACAGGTTGTGTGAATGACATGGACAGGATTTGTTAATGACATGGACAGGTTGTGTTGAATGACATGGACAGTTGTGTTAATGACATGGACAGTTTTGTGTTAATGACATGGACAGGTTGTGTGAATGACATGGACAGGTTGTGTGAATGACATGGACAGTTTGTGTTAATGACATGGACAGGTTGTGTTAATGACATGGACAGGTTGTGTGAATGACATGGACAGGTTTTGTGACATGGACAGGTTGTGTTAATGACATGGACAGGTTGTGTTAATGACATGGACAGTTTGTGTTAATGACATGGACAGGTTGTGTTAATGACATGGACAGGTTGTGTTAATGACATGGACAGGTTGTGTGAATGACATGGACAGGTTGTGTGAATGACATGGACAGGTTGTGTTAATGACATGGACAGGTTGTGTGAATGACATGGACAGGTTTGTGTGAATGACATGGTAATGACATGGACATGTGTGTAATGACATGGACAGGATGTGTTAATGACATGACAGGTTGTGTTTAATGACATGGACAGGTTGTGTGGACAGGACAGGTTGTTAATGACATGGACAGGTTTGTTGAATGACATGGACAGGTTGTGTGAATGGACATGGACAGGTTTTGTTAATGACATGGACAGTTTGTTGTTAATGAATGACAGGTTGTGTTAATGACATGGACAGGTTTGTGTTAATGACATGACAGGTTGTGTTAATGACATGGACAGGTTTGTGTTAATGACATGGACAGGTTGTGTTAATGACATGGACAGGTTGTGTGAATGACATGGACAGGTTGTGTTAATGACATGGACAGGATTGTGTTAATGACATGGACAGGTTTGTGTAATGACATGGACAGGTTGTGTTAATGACATGGACAGGTTGTGTTAATGACATGGACAGGTTGTGTTAATGACATGGACAGGTTTGTGTTAATGACATGGACAGGATAATGACATGGACAGTTGTGTTAATGACATGGACAGGTTGTGTTAATGACATGGACAGGTTGTGTTAATGACATGGACAGGTTGTGTTAATGACATGGACAGGTTGTGTTAATGACATGGACAGGTTGTGTTAATGGACATGGACAGGTTGTGTGAATGACATGGACAGGTTGTGTGTGAATGACATGGACAGTTGTGTGAATGACATGGACAGACATGTGTGTGTGTTGAATGACATGGACAGGTTGTGTGAATGACATGGACAGGTTGTGTGTGAATGACATGGACAGGTTGTGTGAATGACATGGACAGGTTGTGTGAATGACATGGACAGGTTGTGTTTAATGACATGGACAGGTTTGTGTTAATGACATGGACAGGTTTGTGTGAATGACATGTTGTGTTAATGACATGGACAGGTTGTGTTAATGACATGGACAGGTTGTGTGAATGACATGGACAATGTGTGAATGACATGGACAGGTTGTGTGAATGACATGGACAGTGTGAATTGTGTGAATGACATGGACAGTTTGTGTTCGTGTGTACAGGGGAGCCGGAGCAGCATCCAAAGGAAGGGAGGTTTTGTTGGCATCAGTCCACATGTTGAGGCATGAGCTGGTGTGAACTTACCGGTCTAAAAGCATGACAGACAACCACACACAGAAAGCAACAACAACAACAATAACACCAACAACAACACCGAGTGAAGACGGTTCCGATTTCCGAATGAGTAAAGAGCTGTAATGTTACTACCTGCTCAATAATTGTTATCATCTCACTTTTCATGCTGGTAGGGCGATATGATGAGAGTGAAGAAAGCCACGTGAAGCATTTTTTTTTTTAAAACAGCACTACCGTCCCATGGAACACTTTCTGCTGACATTCCACACCGAAGTTCTGCTTGAAGCAAGGATGAAGTGCACAGGAAAGAACGAAGGCAACGAGTGATCCGCCCATGGAAAAAGTTCTCTGGACTAATCCGCTCTTTTTAATGAACGAAAGCATAGAAGGAAAAGAAACGGGAGAAACCACTACTGATGCTGTTAAGAATGTTTATACCCCTAAATCATTGAATGTCCTAGGTGCTTACACCAGCCAGTACATACATTATACTAAACAACAACAACAACAACAACAACAAAAAACCACCACCACCACCACCACAACTAGCGACGCACAAAATGCATGCCACAGTCAAATGCACGCATCGCATCCAAGCACCACCACCACTATGCAGCCCCCCCCCCCCCCCCCCCCCCCCCCCTCACCCCCTCTCTTCACCCATGACCGCGCTCAAAAACAAAACAAATAAACGAACAGGAATGAATTCACAATCACTACCACCCTAGCACGTGCAGCACACGCAAACAACACCGACACATATTTCGCTCATCAGTGAGAAGGAAACAGAAAAGTTTTTTCAGGTCTGATTGGAAAAGAATACGGCGACGCGGTGTACCTCAGCTGATGTGGAAGTGTATTCTCAACAAAGGAGGCCTGACCGGCAGAGGAATAGGGTGGTGCTGTTCTCTGCGTTAGGAGACGTACTGTCCCGGACAACAGCGCGAAATAAACAAAGTTATCTGTTGTGGTACCTGCATTTTACTGTCCTGTGGCCCATCATACCGTCCTGTGCCCTACTGTACTATGATATGCTATAATCTTCTATGCTGCACATGCTACACTGCGCTATAGTACATTATGTGAGCCTTTCTTTACTTCACTGTACGGTACTATGTACTGTACTGTCTGTATCATTCATATACGAAAGCACGTATTTACCGAGGTATGCTATGATGCGTTGAACAATATTATACTACGCTAGACTATTCAGTATACTGCATTGTACTTTGACTATTTTGTACCATACTATACTACATTTTACAGCAGGTATTGTAGGCTACAATGCTCTAGTGCGCTATCCTATACTATACTGTCTTATTCTATACTATCGCTCCATGAGAGGAAGCACCAAGCTGGCCGTGACAGAAGACACAATTAGTAGCTGGAAAGCTAGAGCGTGCTCCAGAAGACATTCCATAATTCATCTCTTGCGTCAGAGACATCTTTTTAGTTGCGTTCATGAAAAAAGAAGCCACAAAGGTTTACGAACAACAACACAACAACAGCAACAACAACAACGGCAAAAACATCAGTACACAAATATAATCATATTGGGTAGATAGAGGTAAATGCTTACAAGACTGGATCCACATGGGGCAAATCTGGGAGTCCAGCGGGTATTTGACGAGGTTCATCCGGCAGTTCAAAGTCAACGACAACCTGTAGGAAAAAAAAAAAAAAACACGGTAAAAACGAAAGGAAGTTCAATCCTTGTCGTGAACAGGCGTGCTTTCATAGACTGTCTCGTGCAAACACGCACACAAAGATAGAACTAGACATGCAAACATCAAATCTATGCAAGGATTCACAAACTCTTTTACACACACACGCACACATGTATGCACGTGCCCCTCCCCCCTGCACCCACCCCAGTACTTCCCCCTTACCCCCCTCTGTTCTGTCCTGTGTAAAGGATAAACTCGCATTTCTGCTCAGTGTCCTCCTCCCCCCCTTTTTTTGTTGTTGTTGTT
>JADBJO010005261.1:123941-126441 GCA_016801955.1 Conus betulinus
TGTTGAGATTGTTGCCGTTGAACAGTTTTTCGCTGCTGCTACTGCTGATGTTTTGTTGGTCTGTCTGTGAGTTTCTTTGTTCTTGACACAGGCTTCTCACCATTCTGGTTTCGCTGACGCTGTTGAAACTCAGCAGCAGGATGCTGATCGTGACGTTGGTCGGTACATCTGGAACCAAGGCATCAGTGTTTGTGAGAGCCATCTCCAGGGGAACCACGAAAAACACTTTGCTGTTTTCTATTTCTTTCTGGCTCCCCCCCCCCCCCCCCCCTCTCCATGCTTCCACTAAAAGCCATTTCGAAATTCTCTAACTTGAGGAGTTTTATTCGTTGGATTATTCCTGCTTCGAAAATGAGTCCTAATCAGACCAGCACTGCGAAAGTGATGTTGCTCAACTGGAAATTGGCCGCTTTATTCGTGTAGAAAGCAGAATAAGCTGATTTCAAGGGTATATCTTTCAAGCTTCCTTTGGTTGGCATTTTTACATCTAGAACATAATGGTGAGAATGAAGGATGGTGAGGAAATAAAGGGGCTAAAGGTATTTCATGTCCGATCGTATGCAGGACCTCTTACTTCCTTCCCTTTGATCAAGGCTGTGCGCTGGTGGTGGGGGGGTAGGGGTGGGGGACTCGAGCGATCAGTTATAGCCCAGCCAATCGCAGCGGTCATTTTTTCTGGCCACAGTATGATTAATACATTATAAAGACAGGAGAATAATGATCACCGTTATCGTATCTGCAACCAATAATTCCAATTCAAATGTACACCCATCCCAGTAAGTTGACACAGTTGATTACGAAAATATCGTTTATTTTGATAAATCAGATCGATTTCCTCGTTCTGCAGAAGATTCAATAGCCGAAAAATAAAACATTTACATTTGAAGTGTTTCTTTTAAACCTTAATAATTTCTTTATTCATTTCAGCAATTTTTGTTTTACACACACACACACACACACACACACACACACACACACACACACACACACACACACACACACACACACACACACACTCAGCGCACGCACGCAGTCACTAGTTCACCGTTCACCTATTGTGTGAAGGATAGTTTCATGAAATGTAAATGCATGTATGCGTATATGCATGTAAAGATGCATGCATATATGTGTTATATGTATGTTTGTGCCTGTATGTTTGCGCGTACACGTGTACATGGGCATGCGCGAACACGTGCGTGACACATGTGTATACATGCATACACGTGCAGGTATGTCCATGCGTTCCAACACACAACTTTGAAAAGCACAATTTTCACACAGCCTTGAAAAGCACAATTTTCACACAGCCTTGAAAAGCACAATTCTCACACAGCCTTGAAAAGCACAATTCTCACACACCTTGAAAAGCACAATTCTCACACAGCCTTGAAAAGCACAATTCTCACACAGCCTTGAAAAGCACAATTCTCACACAGCCTTGAAAAGCACAATTCTCACACACACCCTTGAAAAGCACAATTCTCACACAACCATGAAAAGCACAATTCTCACACACCATGAAAAGCCTTGAAAAGCGCAATTCTCACACAACCTTGAAAAGCACAATTCTCACACAGCCTTGAAAAGCGCAATTCTCACACAACCATGAAAAGCACAATTCTCACACAGCCTTGAAAAAGCACAATTCTCACACAGCCTTGAAAAGCACAATTCCCACGTACTCTTCTCATAGTCTGGAGGCACTCTGGGATCATATTTTTCCTTTCGCAGGAGAGAGTTGAGCAGGCTCAATCTGCAACACAAGAGGGTCAGATTCTTGAGTCAGGAGAGAGTTGAGCAGGCTCAGCCTGCAACACAAGAGGGTCAGAGTGACTGAGTCATCGTACCTATCATCTGACGAATCAGTATGAAGCAGGATACCTGCGACAGACCAATAGCCAACGTTGTTGTTGTAGTTGTTTGAGACATTTCAGTCTAATCGTCGTGCCGATCAGGATCTGCCGGCGGATCCCATCATCCGTTTGAGCTGGGTAGAGGTCAGCGACGTGCTGATCAAGTGCCGTTCTTGAGTGAATATTGAACATAATATTGTTGTGAACGTTCGTCGAAGTATTGCAACGACATGCTCAAGCTAGGAAGGTCTCGTCGATATTTTTGAGCGCGCGCGCGCGCGCGTGCGCGTGTGTGTGTGTGTGTGTGTGTGTGTGTGTGTGTCACACACACACACACACACACACACACACACACACACACACACACACACACGAAGGTCTCAAATAGCAATTTAAAAGAGTCCACCGTGTTACACACCTATAACTGCAAAATAACATAGCGTCTTTATCTCTGCCCCCCCCCCCCCCCCCCCCTCAACCTCTCCCACTTTACTTGTTCTCTCTCCCCTGTTGTTTCCTGTTCCCCCCTCCCCCCCCCCCCCCCCCCCCCCCCCCCCCCCCCCCCCCCCGAACGCACCGCTCCACAAGTAGGAGTTGAAAAATTAAAAATGTTGTCACTTACAAGAGCTCAACTATCTGTTTTTCTT
>JADBJO010005261.1:131441-141441 GCA_016801955.1 Conus betulinus
AATAACTGGCGAAACAGAGTGCAGAGTAACGCTGGTTAAACACACGACAGAAAACACACCTGTGAATTCCAGACAAACACACCTTCTTCAGGCTTTACAGACAACAGAAAATGCACAGAGCAAAACTCTCCAGACGGCGGCCAGCACGTGCTTAGTGTCAGCCAATAGAAATAGTGTTAATTTATGCAGCAGAAATGGGTATTTTTCAAAACGTTTTTCTTCAGACAAACTGATTTAAGTAAGGGTGTGTGGTACGTGCAGCGACGACGTGATGTACGAGTGTGTTAAGTACGTGTGTGTGTATGGTACGTGTGTGTGAGCGTACGAGTGTGTGTATGTGTATGTACGTGTGTGTGTATGTGTATGTGTGTGTGTGTGTGTGCGTACGTCTGCGTGTGTGTGTGCACACGCGCGCGCGTGTGTGTCTGCATGTGTTTGAGTGTGAGGTACCTAAGATAAATACACTCGTGGAAATCACCCTCGTCACAGCGGCAAGGTGACATGGGTCTGCAACTGCGACATGATTTACACATGTGGACGGAAGTGCCTATCCACAATGATTAAAGGGCTAAAAGCCAAAGTACGATGGGAAAAGTCCACAGTGAAATGAACTCTCCCATCAGTACCGATCTGCCGCGCATGTGATGTCTGTGGATAGTCCCAGATCCCCATGTAGACCGTGACGTGCACGTACATCAGCTGACACTATATCTAGAGTGTCAAATGCGACTGCCCAGTCACTGGACTCACAATTCACGGATCATGGATCCCAGCTTAGGCATAGGCAGTTGAAGTGAAGGGTACCGCAGGACTGTCGCACTATAGACAACACATGAATGAGACCCGCTGGTGCTTAACCCCCTTTGTGTGTGTACACGCCCACACGGGCCATGTCAAAGATCCTGTGACCTACATCAGGGCTGGCTGGGTGGGGGGGGGGGGGGGGGACCAACGTACACACCCAGCATGTTCCGGGATACCTGGTGGTGGGCGAGGCCACGGATCCCCAACGGTCCCCTGAAACACCGTGCTGAACACTGACACGTGGTCATGTGTCTCTGTCCGGGCCGCTCCCTGACCTATCGTTCACAGGAACACGGCATGGCGACGTGCCCCAGGCCGCAAGCCCTCGGGTTTTATCACGGAAGGGCGAACCAGAGTCAAGGGTCGTGACAGGCAAAACCCCGTCTCCTGATTAACTGCAGCCCAGGGACGCCACCCTGTGCGCCATATCCGCTGCTGCTGCTGCTGCTGCTGATCAAGATGAAAGGCTTGGGGCCATACAATAGACACGGCGACACCGACTGACAGTCCCAGGGGGGAATCAGTTTGCATGAAAAGACGGAAAGTCTGGCTGATGATGGAATAGAGATTGCTGGGATTGTGGGTTAGGCGGAGGGTAGAGGAGTGAAGAGGGGGGGGGGGGGGGGGGGTGGTGACAGAATTCGGGCAGGGGGAGATGGCGGAAGGAGGGGGGTGGGGCGAGGGGGTGGGAGTGGGGGTAGGGATTGGGTAGTTTAGGTGCGAGGGATGGATAGAGAGGTGGGAAGAATTAGTACAAAAACCACAGTCAATCACATTATCCGCTCACCAGGGAGCGGTGTCCAACAGGGGTAGGAAGAGAGGTGTGTGGGTGGTGAGGGGGTAGAGTTGTGTTGAGGTGAACTGATTAAAACACCAACCACATGCATTTCACAGCATTCTAACCACACCAAATTCAAATAACTACGATGTAACAAAACAAAACGAAACAAAAACACAACAACAAGAACAAAGCAAAAAAAAAAACAGAAAAACAGCAACACAGCAACAACAAAAAAAAAAAAAAAACACAACAAAACAAAACAAAAACACAGCAACAACAAAACAAAACAAGGCCAAAGCACAACAAAACAAAACAAAAACACAGTAACAACAAAACAAAACAAGGCCAAAGCACAAACAAAACAAAACAAAAACACAGCAACAACACAAACAAAACAAGGCCAGGCCAAAGCACAACAAAAACAAAACAAAACAAAAACACAGCAACAACAAAACAAAACAAGGCCAAAGCACAACAAAACAAAACAAAAAACACAGTAACAACAAAACAAAACAAGGCCAAAACACAACAAAACAAAACAAAAACACAGCAACAACAAAACAAAACAAGGCCAAAGCACAACAAAACAAAACAAAAACACAGCAAACAACAAAACAAAACAAGGCCAAAGCACAACAAAACAAAACAAAAAACACAGCAACAACAAAACAAAACAAGGCCAAAGCACAACAAAACAAAACAAAAACACAGCAACAACAAAACAAAAACAAGGCCAAAGCACAACAAAACAAAACACAAAAACAGCAACAACAAAACAAAACAAGGCCAAAGCACAACAAAACAAAACAAATCCAACACAGCAACAACAAAACAAAAGGAGACCAAAACATGCTAACTTTACATCCATAACCATCAACTGACCTGACTGATCCAGCTCAGCATTTGCGTCATAAATATGAACTTTACATCCATCACTATCAACTTACAATGACAGATAATCCGCGTTAACTTTACATCCATCACCATCAACTTAGAATGACAGATAATCCGTGTTAACTTTACATCCATCACTGTCAACTTAGAATGCAGATAATCTGTGTTAACTTTACATCCATCACTATCAACTTAGAATGAAAGATAATCCGTGTTAAAATCTGTGTGAAATCTTTTACGTTTTCCTCTCCTTGAGGCAAAGAATGAAAGATAATCCGTGTGAAATCTTGTTACGTTTTCCTCTCCTTGAGGCAAAGAATGAAAGATAACCCGTGTGAAATCTTGTTACGTTTTCCCTCTTCTGTTTATCGTCACGCTCCCCTGTTTAACCCATACCCCCCCCCCCCCCCCCCCCCCTTTGTCAGAAACCCAACTTCTGAAACATTTTAAACACTGCTTTATCTTGTCACGGACCGAGTTAAGCGCACATTGTGCATTCTTTGTCAACGTGCTGTCTTATCCAAACAAACATTCAAACGGTTAGCTTTATCAGAAAAGTGAACATTATAAGTGGAAGTGCACATTTTACACACTGTTCACTGGTGCCCTGCAGAAACTGTGTCATATGTGTCAGTGACGTGCGTTTATTCTGTTTCATGGTTTGTGTCGAAGTTTTGCACAAAACATAATGTGTGTGTGTGTGTGTGTGTGTGTGTGTGTGTGTGTGTGTGTGTGTGTGTGTGTGTGTGTGTGTGTGTGTGTGTGTGTGTGTGTGTGTGTGTGTGTGTGTGCGCGCGCGCCTGCACGTGCGTGCGTCCACGTATAATTTAGATATTTTATTTGTTAAAACTTGTAAAGCGCGCCCAGTAGCCGACGTTGTTAGGATAGGCGCTATAAAAATAGTCCTTAGCATTATTGTTATTATTATCATCATCATTATTATCATATCATCATCATCATCATCATCACCATCATCATCATCATCACTATCATCACTATTATCATAACTATCATTATTATTATTGTTGTTATTTCGGCCGAACCAAATGAAAGTATCTAATTTACGAATCAAGAATGGAAATGTAAGTCTACCAGCCCCATGACACATTTAGTCACGGTAGACCTGTTAACTAAAAACTGATTTCCATTACAGGAGAGCTTTTGTATGGTTACCCCCCTTTGCACGAACTTGGTGCCCAGAGCATGCTGAGCGAACCTTTCCGGTTCTCGTCGATTTTGGATACATAAGCTGAAAAATCGGACAATTGAGAACAAAGGCAAGATCGATAAGATCGCGCACAAAGATTTCATTCAATTATAATGGAGATGGTCTCTCTTTACTATCGCCACTGACAGCAGTAATCTCTCCATGACAGCAGTAAACAGAGGTGGTCTGTTCATGATAGAAACGTTCAGATATGGTCTCTTTATGACAGCAGTAAACAGAGGTGGTCTGTTTGTCAGACGTACGATATCCATGCATGCACGCACATACACACACGAACCTGACGTCTTTCCTCCGCACACAACTGCATCCACTCCATACACATAAGGCGCAAACAAAGGTCAATTTTGATTATTCCCCTCCTTAATCTTTTAAAATCCCATGGGGGTTCTTTTACTCTGGCATCAATCAAAGCTTATATATTTTCATATTCTGTGATTCTTTCAGCTGATGCAACCAATCAGCTTCATTGAAAGTCACTATTGCAGGTTTACTCACTGCAAGTGTCACACACACACTCTCTGTGGTGTCCGGAACTGGCTTCCTCTGTGCGGGGATCCCATACTGCCCATTACATCACAACTACTGGTCGGCGACAAACTTTTGCCCAACCTGGATCTTCCCGCGGATCGGAACTTGGCCCGGGAAACGCGCGCAGCCCCCGGCCATCCACCTTAGTGCCCGATCTCCAGTCTCTTCTTTCTCTACCGCACGGGGAGTCGGCCCAGCTATAACAAACCAGATAAACACGAGTTCAAAACACTGCCAGCCAGTTAGCAGTCATGTTACACTTAACATTTTTGAACTCTTCAATTTTCAAACATAGTTTCGGTTCCGACAATAAACCATTGAAAACAAAAATGGAGAATCATCTAGATTCTCACAATATAAAATTAGATACTTACGGCTTGAGTACGGGTCATTCAACTACAATTCACATACTTCTGTATGTGTTAGGCCTCTGCCTTTATCATGGGCACAGTCCGCCTCTTCTTCATCTAAATCGTCTGTTCCATTCTCAGAGTGCGCACCGATACAGGTCAACGCCTGTTTATATTCAAATCGCGTGAACAGTGTTAAAAATTTCACTCAAACCCTGGGCCACGCTCAGTCAGTACTCTCCCTTGTATCACACGACTAACCTATAGTGTAACGCACGAACTTCAGAGGTGGTAAGTAAAGATGGGCATCCGTATGATTCTAATACATAAACTTTGTTTTTGCATGCCCACTGTCAACAAAGGTGTTTTGTGATCCTTATGGTATCTTTATTATCCCAGAATTGGTACCTCTGTGACCATAGTAACAAAACTGATATTTTCATGCCCCGAGAAAGTATTTTTTTTTTTCCGGACTCCAGTAAAGACAAATAGTACGATGACATTGCAGTACGCATAAAGCGTCTTCATGACCCCAGTAAATCAAGATGGATCTTTAGTCCCAGCAAACACAGAAAATAAATCTCTTTATGACCTTTACTGAGCTTTTTTTTCATGATCATGGTAAACAAATATAGTCTCCTCATCACCCTGGGAACAGAGGCAGTCTCTTCATAATCCGATTACACTAGAACCCCATCAGCCTTAGATGGTGTTCTCATGACCCAGTAGAAAGAGACGGTCACTTCATGATCCCCAGTAAAATGAAAACGGTTTTTCTTTATCTCTATGACAGAGACGGTCTCTTTCTGACCTCTGTAAACTGAGAGGTGTCTTCATATCCATTCACAGAAATGGTCTGTCCATGGCCACACTATACAGAGGAGGTTTCCTCATGACCCTCATGCACAGAAATGTGTTTTTCTTCAGGACTCAAGTGAATAGAGTTGTTCTTTTCATAACCAGAGAAAACAGAGCTGGTTTGTTCATTATTCCACTATATACAGACGCTCTCTTCGATATTCCTGTACATAGAGATGGTCTCTTCATTATTCCACTATACATAGACGCTCTCTTAGTTATTCCTGTACACAGAGATGGTCTCTTCATTATTCCACTATATAGAGACGCTCTCTCTTCGTTATTCCTGTACACAGAGATGGTCTCTTCATTATTCCACTATATAGAGACGCTCTCTTCACTCTTCGATATTCCTGTACACAGAGATGGTCTCTTCATTATTCCATTATACAGAGACGCTCTCTTCGATATGCCTGTACACAGAGATGGTCTCTTCCTGACCCTCGTAAAACGAGATGGTGGTCTCTTCAAGGCCCTAGCACACATAAATGATCTCGACGTGACCCAGTAAACAGAGGTGGTTTCCTCGTGACGTCAGTGAATAGAGATGGTCTTTCTGTGCCGTGTAAACTGAGATTGTGTGTTTGTGACCCTAGGGAAGAGAAATGGTCTCTTTGTGACCCCAGTAAACAGAGATTATCTCCTTATGACCCCCAGCAAACAGAACTGGCCTCTTCATGATCTCATTAAAAACGGAGAATGTCTTCTTCATAACGTCAACAGAGATGGTATCTTCTTTGAGACCCCAGTCACAGAAATGGTCTGTTCATGGCCCATTCTTTGTGACCACGTTAACAGACATGGTATCTTCGTGACCACGTTAACAGAGATGGTATCTTCGCGATCACGTGAACAGAGATGGTATCTTCGTGATCACGTGAACAGAGATGGTATCCTCGTGACCACGTTAACAGAGATGGTATATTTGAGACCACGTAAACAGAGATGGTATCTTCGTAAACAGAGATGGTATCTTTGTGACCACGTAAACAGAGATGGTATCTTTGTGACCACGTAAAGAGAGATGGTATCTTTGTGATCACGTAAAAGAGAGATGGTATCTTTGTGAAACCACGTAAACAGAAATGGTATCTTTGTGACCACGTAAACAGAGATGGTATCTTTGAGACCACGTAAACAGAGATGGTATCTTTGAGACCACGCAGACAGAGATGGTTTCTTTGTGGCCACGTAAACAGAGATTGTATCTTTGTGACCACATAAACAGAAATGGTATCTTAGTGACCACGTAAACAGAGATGGTATCTTTGTGACCACGTAAACAGAGGTGGTATCTCTGTGACCACACAAACAGAGCTGGTATCTATGTGACCACACAAACAGAGCTGGTATCTTTGTGAGCACGGAAAACAGAGCTGGTATCTTTGTGAGCACGGAAACAGAGCTGGTATCTTTGTGAGCACGGAAACAGAGCTGGTATCTTGTGAGCACGGAAACAGAGCTGGTATCTTTGTGAGCACGGAAACAGAGCTGGTATCTTCTGTAAATTCAGTAACGTACATCAAGACCAGGACAGCAAATAACCAATAACTCATAATGTGATCAGACACATCACTCTGTCATTGACCTGACAGACGCCGAGCCTAAGCGTTACAACACACTGATTTGCATATTCATGTTACGAGTTCCATCACAGACATCACATCGTCAAGACTGCCACCGCAGATAAAAGAGTAACAATACTATTAACCAGCGTCACAACTACAATCTTTACTATCTGCACCTTATTTGAAGAGTCCAACATGCCAGTATCTATGAAGGAAAATCAGGGACTACAAGCGTTACCGTTGGTGTTCCCTAAGGCAATGCATTAACATATTCTCTGTTTATACTTTTCATAAACCGTTTGTCTGATGTTATCAACTGCGTTCCATATTTCCATGACACTACAGCCTACCGTCAAGAAAGAAGAAGAAAGCAAACAAATCTGCGATGACAAATGGGGCCAGGGTGCTCACTGACCGGCGAATGCAATGTACCGGCCAAACAAGCCAAACAACACACCATGGTGACGATAACCCCGAAGAATGGATCCCAAACTGATGGCAATGAACGACAAAACACTGACCTGGGGAAGATTGAGGAGTCTTTGATGACAAAAGTCTTGCTTCTGAACAACTCACAATCGCTGATAAACTACAGGAAATGATGATATGTCATTACTGTCAATTCAAAAGCAAAGACAGATGGCATTGCCCATTACTCTCTAATGCCACCAACACTAGAATACAAAATGCAGAATGGTCTCCAGATGAAAGGAACCACACAGCTTTGTATAACATGTGCAGAGAAGATAAACTAAGCAGATGCAGGCTCATATATAAAGAAAGACCACAAATGCTTATAAAAAAAAAAAAAAAAAAGCTCGGTACTCGCTAGCAAGATTCTCTTTGACACATCCCTGAAGTTTTCTATTTATAATAGCATTGTATATTGTACTACTGATACCACATAACCGAATTCTTCTGTAGCTGTTTGGTTTTTTAGACCTTCTGAGATGATTGTCTCCGTCACGTAGACACGTGGACGTAAAACATTAATACCACTAACTAGCGATATCGCCCCACTCTCTAGGCCGACATCAATGATTCAGCTATCTGTTCAAATGAAGAGACAGGCCTCAACCTCACCACAATGCCATCATCATTTATCCATTGGAAATGAGCGAACTGTGCGACCAAACCTCGCTGCAATTTATACCTCTCTCTCTCTCTCTCTCTCTCTCTCTCTCTCTCTCTCTCTCTCTCTCTCTCTGTTATCATCATGCCTACTTCACAAAATGATGCCATACATATGGTGCTCAGCCCAATCGTGGATCAATGTAGGAATGAGGGAGGGACAGTGCCAGTGACTGACTGGAGAGGGAGATAGCATGAGACATAACGGCGGTGCTGGCTGTGGTGGTATCAGCGGTGGTCATGGAACTGAGAACGAACATGTACATGTCAACGATCGTGCAGTTGCTGTCAAGATTTCATTTCATTCGATTTTTTTTTTTCAAAATTCAGATTAACTGATTTTTCGTTAGTTTTCGCACAGGTTTTTGGCTTTACGTATTATTCAAGCGGATATCCCTAGAAGCTATTGAACATACACACCAGCCTTGTCCGGTTTATTTTCCTATGACGCCAATACCAGATATATACTCACTGCAAGTAAAACGTACTCAGTATACCATACAGTCTTTGTCTTTTTTTTTTTTCGGAGAAATGTTAATATGCTTTATCAATCTCATCATCCTATGGTCATAAATCTCAGAGGTGCCGCGGCAATGTCTTCAGTCATGCGTAACAAGCTTAGTTTTGCTGTTTGACTGCCACACCTTTTCAAATGGACTGTATTGGAAATGTTTGGCGGAGCCCATCTCCTCTCTAAGAATTCTGGCGAGCAATGACTTTGCTCAGAATGTTCCTGTCTGCCATATTCCACATGACGTGGACAGCAGAGTCTTCAAAGTGCGTGTTTGATCTCTATCGTTCACACACAATTCCAACATTATGAGAACTGCACGTAAGCTGACTTTGGACATGAAAAATCGGACTCAGACCTTTATCCCCCAGTCGCTGGTAGGGCTTGAGGTCTTGAACCAAGAGTGCAAGTCCAGTGGCCTGAGCTCCCGCTGTCATTGCAGGCCCTCTGAGTAAGTCTTACTGACGATCAGGAGCGTTGGATCGCCGTGTGACCATCTGCCGATGGAAATCTGACACAAAGCTGTATAAATCTACAAGGCGCCGAAGGTATCTTTCCTCTTAAGACCACCACGAAAGAAAAGGAAACAACAAGCAAAATAAATAAAACCAAACACATCAACTCGGCACCGAAAACATGCTGCTCAAGGTCACCGAGAAACCACAATCTTGTATAAAGTGCTGAGGGTAGGCAGAGGGTTACACAGGTGGCTTCTCTCCTGCAGGGAACGCTCACTCAGTATGGCTTCGCTGCTGAGCATACGTCGTTGCCAGTAGAGGGCTACCATGCAGTGTTTACACGTATGTTGGATCAGAACAGGCACCACTAAACACCACTGAAGTGACTCAGCAGCAGTGAACAGACACCACTAAACACCACTAAAGTGACTCAGCAGCAGTGAACAGGCAGCTCTAAACACCACTGAAGTGACTCAACAGCAGTGAACAGGCACCACTAAACACCACTGAAGTGACTCAACAGCAGCGCGGTGTCTCCTCCGGTGAGTTGTCTCAGGACAATCTGAGAAATCAAGGAAAATGGGAAGGTAAACGTCACGTGTGCATGAATCGACAGGAGTTCAAATTTTCCTCGAGGCTATTTTTCTACCGATTTCTTCAAATGTTCCATTAACCCAGTTCTTCCTAGTGTTCAAGAACTTCAGATATTTTTTTCAGTCACCGTGTAACACATGTCCCCAGGCAGCTAGAAGCGAGGGGGAAAAAAAAGAAAGGAAATAAAAAAAAAAAAGGCATGATGCAAACCTTTCATTAGCTGCTTGGAGCCTTTGTGCAAGTTGAACCCGTCATTGGCAGTGCTTACCATCAATGAACCAGTCATTGGCAGTGC
>JADBJO010005261.1:143941-148941 GCA_016801955.1 Conus betulinus
TACGTATCATTCGTAACATTCACAAAGTGCAGCTGTACTGTGCTCCAGTCCATTAGTTCATGTGTACTGGCGGAGTCTGGCACACGGAGGGTAATACATTCACATATTTTACCAGTTTCGTCCCTTGGTGAATGCCAGATCATAACCAGTCAAAAAATTTGGAACCTGGGACTTGAGTGACATTTCTGATTTTTCATTTTTCGGATCTTGGGCTTAAATTATGCCCTGAAGTCACAGAAGTTCAACTTTTTGCGCAGTCAGTCATTCCTTTGTTTTGAGATTTTCTCTCTCTCTCTCTCTCATCTCGTCTCTCTCTCTATATATATATATATATACACACCCACGACACACCAGCCACACACACACACACACACACACACACACACACACAGAGAGATGGAGAGAGAGAGAGACGGAGGGAGAGAGAGAGAGAGACAGACAGACAGACAGACAGAGACAGAGACAGAGAGAGAGAGATTTGCGTAATGTAATGCACCAGATACAGAACAAGGTCATGTTTTTTTCTGATCTAAATCTACACTTTCACATTTATGACTTGCTGCCTGAGAACGGCGGAACAGCTTATAGAGAAATCAAGTTCTATTCTCTCGTGACTTACTGATAACGACAGAAACAACTTTACAGAGAAATGAAGTCTTCTTTACAGGGGTGACTTACTGATAACGACAGAACCAACTTTACAGAGAAATGAAGTCTTCACAGTGGTGAGTTGATGATAACGACAGAACCAACTTTACAGAGAAATGAAGTCTTCACAGTGGTGAGTTGATGATAACGACAGAACCAACTTTACAGAGAAATGAAGTCTTCACAGTGGTGAGTTGATGATAACGACGGAACCAACTTTACAGAGAAATGAAGTCCTTCACAGGTGGTGAGTGATGATAACGACGGAACCACTTTACAGAGAAATGAAGTCTTCACAGGGGTGACTTACTGATAACGACAGAACCACTTTACAGAGAAATGAAGTCTTCACAGGGGTGACTTCCTGATAACGACGGAACCAACTTTACAGAGAAATGAAGTCATTCACAGTGGTGACGTACTGATAACGACAGAACCAACTTTACAGAGAAATGAAGTCTTCACAGGGGTGACTTGCTGATAACGACAGAACCAACTTTACAGAAAAATGAAGTCTTCACAGTGGTGAGTTGATGATAACGACAGAATCAACTTTACAGAGAAATGAAGTCTTCACAGGGGTGACTTACTGATAACAGACGACGACAGAACCAACTTTACAGAGAAATGAAGTCTTCACAGTGGTGAGTTGATGATAACGACAGAACCAACTTTACAGAGAAATGAAGTCTTCACTGTGTGGTGACTTGCTGATAACGACAGAACAAACTTTACAGAGAAATGAAGTCTTCACAGGGTGAGTGAGTTGATGATAACGACGGAACCAACTTTACAGGAGAAATGAAGTCTTCACAGGGGTGACTTACTGATAACGACAGAACCAACTTTACAGAGAAGTGAAGTCTTCACAGGGGTGACTTGCTGATAACGACAGAACTAAGCTTTCTATGTGTTCGTCAGCCGGGTTGTAAAACAAGTCATTTACACGACTCTCAAAACTTCCACAAAAGTTTGGCACTCAGCGGCCATGCAACAGGATTCGTTCAGGAACCTGTCATTGAACTGCAAGCACAAAACGGGGGCAAAATGGGAAAAAAAAAAATCCAACTTTCTAACAAGAAAAAAAGGTTCTCACGTTGTAAGCAATGAGCTGGTTTGCAACGGAAGCGCCCTCTCTATCCCTCCTCTCTCTCTCCCTCAACTCCCTGGCCTTCTCGCTTTCCCCTCTTACCCTTCTCACACTAAGGTTTCTTGCTCAAAAGTTACATTGAGGACTCTTGGCTGCAGGCTTACATAACTATGGCAACAAAGGCCTGGTCTTGACGTGGACGGCCCGAGGTCCGAGGTTAATGGGCAACTATGTGCCAACAGACAGACAAGTGCTAGGCGTAGTGCTCAGGGTTGGATATGGAACAGACCGAGAGAAGTGGCTAAAACCCGTGTCACATTAGGCGAGTCTCACGCTTCTAATGCTCTCTCGTATGCGTGCACTCTGAATCTGTCTGTATCTGTGTCTTGCCCTCGCTGAATCCAGATGATTGGAGTTATTTCCCATGTTGAGGGACTCAGCTGGCCCTCTGGCGGGGGTGGGTTGGGGTGAGGTGGTGTGGGGAGAGGCCAGCTCTTTAATAATAACGTTCGCTAGAAGGTGGACTCAAAACGCACAGTGTTGTCAGCTGCTAAGTTCCACTCTACCGTGGCATGATTAAAAACGAATATATGACCCGTTCTGCAGGTGTAGATGTAAAAAAAAAAAAACCCTTCTGTTGTTACTTCTATGACTGTCAATATTATCTGACACAAAGTTACCGTCATTCCTTGCACAAATAAGTCTGGCTCGTTTTTGAGGCGTCAAAAAATGGAAGGCGTGGCAGGTGACTGTTTCAGGCAGGTGGTGGACACGGCAGAGGACATGCAAGGGTCTAAGGAAAGCTTCTTGGGGCACACCTGAGTCCACACTGGCTGGTTCCCTCTTCAATGACCTGCATCGAGTGCTGCATCGGGACACACTGAACCAGAAGAGCAGAGTGCTGATGATGATGCCACACTAACAAAGGCTGAAGCAAAAGAATGAACGCTGGCTGTCGCCTACTCTTGAGAAGTGGAACATGTTACCTTTTTCAGGTGATACACTGGTAGAACGAAGGTGATCACCATCCAGGTCAAAGGTGAGAGTGGTCTGCTCCGCAACCCGCCATCTCCTTTGAGCTAGAAGTTTACTTTGTAGCTAGAAGTTTACTTTGTAGCTAGAAGTTTACTCTGTAGCTAGATGTTTACTTTGTTGCCGTTGTTCTTCAAAGAAACTATCAGCCAAAAATCTACAATTGGTCCTCGGTTTCAGATGCCGTGTCACAGGTGGTTCTACTCGTAAGTTGATACTCTTCATAGAATGAATTAACCCGGGAACGCCTCAATGTGCATTGGAAGAACAGCATGGAGTAAAAACGTCGAAGTAACGAATGAGTTCCGCGCCCGAATGACGTGATCAGTGGATCTCCACACACGATCTCCCTGGTGTCACCACGGGGTGAATGAAAGATCTCGCCTGATGTCACCACAGGGTGAATGAAAGATCTCGCCTGATGTCACCACGGGGTGAATGAAAGATCTCGCCTGATGTCACCACGGGGTGAATGAAAGACCTCGCCTGATGTCACCCGGGGTGGGTGAATGAAAGATCTCGCCTGATGTCACCACGGGGTGAATGAAAGATCTCGCCTGATGTCACCACGGGTGAATGAAAGATCTCGCCTGATGTCACCACGGGGTGAATGAAAGATCTCGCCTGATGTCACCACAGGGGTGAATGAAAGATCTCGCCTGATGTCACCACGGGGTGAATGAAAGAGCTCGCCTGATGTCACCACGGGGTGAACGAAAGAGCTCGCCTGATGTCACCATGGGGTGAATGAAAGAGCGAGCCTGATGTCGGGTGAATGAATGAAGATCTCGCTGATGTCACCACGGGGTGAATGAAAGATCTCGCCTGATGTCACCACGGGGTGAACGAAAGAGCGAGCCTGATGTCACCACAGGGGTGAATGAAAGAGCCTGAGTCACCACGGGGTGAATGTCGCCTGATGTCACCACAGGGTGAATGAAAGACCTCGCCTCACCACGGGGTGAATGTCTCGGGTGAATGAATGAAAGACCTCGCCTGATGTCACGGGGTGAATGAAAGATCTCGCCGATGTCACCACGGGGTGAATGAAAGACCTCGCCCGATGTCACCATGTGAACGAAAGAGCGAGCCTGGTGTCGGGTGAATGAAAAGAGCCTGGAGTCGGGTGAACGAAAGACCTCGCCTGGTGTCGGGTGAATGGTGAATGAGAGCGAGCCTGGTGTCGGGTGAACGAAAGAGCAAGCCTGGTGTCGGGTGAACGAAAGAGCGAGCCAAAGAAGTGATGATGAGCATGAGACAGGGCCAGCGTGGCAAGGATTGAAGATCTCAGACAATGGCTTCAACTCAGGGACTGTTTCAGGACAACAGTATAGCTTTCAAAGACTGTTTACCTTAGTAAATTGTGGAGCCCGCGCGCGCGTGAGAATAAGCGTGAGTATGTGCGAGATTATTGACTCCAATATGTGTGGACACTGCTTTGATGTCATTTCTTTGCAAAATACCAACCCGATTCCCGTATCTGACAAACAGTCACCTGATTTGTATTTCTCAGCAAATAATTAGTATTTTCTTTCTTTCATGTGACTCGTTATGGCGCCATATCTGTAACATCTGTAAATACTGATGATACGGCGCTTCTGGTCATCAAAACACCGAAATATTCGACTCTCTGTCGCTTTTAAAGCTTACGAATGTCCATCAAAGAAGCAAATCCACTTTCATATTCAACCGAAGCTACCTAACATATATAAACTTCTCAAACATTTTTGTCCTGCTAACACTTTTAAATGCACCCAGTCTAAAAGAGAAAAGAAAGAAAGAAGAAGATACCTAGAAGCAAAGTAAAAACAAACAAACAACTGCATTTTACCGTACACCAACACATCACAAAACAACTCAATATTATACCATATAAACTGGTGTTTCGGATACGAAGTTAAAAAAAGAAAAGAGGTGAACAACGAACACGCTATCAAATATTGTAAAATCTTGTACATGTTTAATGCACATTACAAGAAAAGACATATGAGCATGTTTTACCTCAGCAATGACGAGACAGGTTTTAGCCTGTTTCATTAATGACACCAATCAGCCACAAAGGCGGATACCAGCCTAGTATTGTTGCCATTGCTCTCCTGGGCTTCACCAACAGATGATCAATAATGACACCAATTAGCCATACAGACGGACACTAACCTGGTATTGTTGCCATTGCTCTCCTGGGCTTCGCTGGTGAAGGTTATCGTCTGAGTGAAAATCACGTGGAGCG
>JADBJO010005261.1:153941-167860 GCA_016801955.1 Conus betulinus
TCAAAATAAACGTATCCAACACATTTCCTCTTTCTTTCTTTCTTCTTTACATCAATTAAAACAACGCATTTACTCTTTCTTTCCGTTCTGACGTAAATAGCTGAGAGGAGTGCAAGTCTTTTTCTGTTGTAAAAGGACCCATCAGCGGGACGCACAGTCGCAGGAGGCAGGCTTTCAGTCCCACGGTTGGACGCTGAGGTCCTTCGTAGGGAACAAACGCTGTACAAAATCCCTAGCAGACTTCTGTCTGCAGCGATATCGATGACCACTCCCTGATCGTCAGGAAAGACCTAAGTTTTTCGTCTTCAGCGTCCAAGGTTGGAATATATTGGTCAATCCATACTTGAGCAAAGTCAAGATTTCATCTAATCTCCTGTCCCACAGTTTGTCATCTGGTGGTCTGCCATAAAGATCGGGAACACACCCGTACAACAAACCACTGACTTCTCTCACGCATCCTGTGCCTCAGCGTCCAATCCAAATCAACAACAAGGAAAGGTTAAGAATTCAAGCACCGTTCATATATGGTCTACCCATTGTGGCAACACTTCTATATTTCTCTTTCTTTTTTTCCCTTCAAAATCTCCACCTGCACTCCTCAACATGAAAAGTCGCTTACGTTTCATATCCAGTCCATTCATAGGTCACTGTGTAGTCATGACAATACACACATCTCTTGTCATGACGTGGATTACCCAGCCTGCATCAGCAAAGTCTGTGAGAAGAATGGCACCGCCGGCCATGGGCCCTGGGAATTCCTCTCTGTCTGTCGACAATCCATGGTCACAAGGCTGAGACCGCCCAAAGAACAAACCAAAACACACGTGGCTGCTGTGTCTTCCACATAAACCAAAACACATGTGGCTGCTGTGTCTTCCACATAAAACCAAAACACATGTGGCTGCTGTGCCTTCCACATCAACCAAAACACATGTGGCTGCTGTGTCTTCCACATAAACCAAAACACATGTGCTGCTGCTGTGTCTTCCACATAAACCAAAACACATGTGGCTGCTGTGCCTTCCACATAAACCAAAACACATGTGGCTGCTGTGCCTTCCACATAAACCAAAACACATGTGGCTGCTGTGCCTTCCACATAAACCAAAACACATGTGGCTGCTGTGCCTTCCACATAAACCAAAACACATGTGGCTGCTGTGCCTTCCACATAAAACCAAAAACACACACGTGGCTGCTGTGCCTTCCACATAAACCAAAAACACACGTGGCTGCTGTGCCTTCCACATAAACCAAAACACACGTGGCTGCTGTGCCTTCCACATAAACCAGGGACATGTGGCTGCTGTGCCTTCCACATAAACCAAAACACACGTGGCTGCTGTGCCTTCCACATAAACCAAAACACACACGTGGCTGCTGTGCCTTCCACATAAACCAAAACACACGTGGCTGCTGTGCCTTCCACATAAACCAAGGCACATGTGGCTGCTGTGCCTTCCACATAAACCAAAAAACACATGTGGCTGCTGTGCCTTCCACATAAACCAAAACACATGTGGCTGCTGTGCCTTCCACATAAACCAAAACACATGTGGCTGCTGTGCCTTCCACATAAACCAAAACACATGTGGCTGCTGTGTCTTCCACATAAACCAAAACACACGTGGCTGCTGTGCCTTCCACATAAACCAAAACACACGTGGCTGCTGTGCCTTCCACATAAACCAAAACACATGTGGCTGCTGTGTCTTCCACATAAACCAAAACACATGTGGCTGCTGTGTGCCTTCCACATAAACCAAAACACATGTGGCTGCTGTGCCTTCCACATAAACCAAAACACATGTGGCTGCTGTGTCTTCCACATAAACCAAAACACATGTGGCTGCTGTGTCTTCCACATAAACCCAAAACACATGTGGCTGCTGTGTCTTCCACATAAACCAAAACACATGTGGCTGCTGTGTCTTCCACATAAACCAAAAACACATGTGGCTGCTGTGTCTTCCACATAAACCAAAACACATGTGGCTGCTGTGTCTTCCACATAAACCAAAACACATGTGGCTGCTGTGTCTTCCACATAAACCAAAAACACATGTGGCTGCTGTGCCTTCCACATAAACCAAAACACATGTGGCTGCTGTGTCTTCCACATATAAACCAAAACAGGCTGTGATGCTGTGCCTTCCACATAAAAAAAACATCATGTGGCTGCTGTTGGCACATAAACCAAAACGGCATGTGCTGCTGGATCTTCCACATAAACCAACTCTTATGTGTCTGCTGTGTCTTCACTGAAAACACATGTGGTTGCTGTGTCTTCCACATAAACGAAACACATGGTGGCTGCTGTGTCTTCCACATAACCAAAAAACATGTGGCTGCTGTGTCTTCCCATAAACCAAAACATATGTGGCTGCTGTGTCTTCCACAATTTGCACCTTGTCTTAAACCAAAACACATGTGGCTGCTGTGTCTTCCACATAAACCAAAACACATGTTGCTGCTGTGTCGGTTCGTTAGCCAGTGGAAAAACAGGCTGTGATGACTCATGGTGGAAAACACATCGCACTGATCAGTCATAAAGCAGCAACCGTAGTCAATGTACAGAGATAATCCAGTTAGTCTGTTTAAGCTGGCATACCGGCCACGTCATCACCAAAAGAAGAAAATCCAAAACCCTTCATAAATTTGCACCTTCTCTTCCACATGTGTAAATTCCCACATCACAAAACAGACTACACACACCGCACTGTTTCACACCAGAAGTACAAAGACATAGTCTGTTAAGCTGCACCTGATCGCACTCTTGCTTCATGCATATTATACCACATCAATAGACCTTCCCATGAAATCTATGTTTAAGAAAGATATGCCACAGAAAAGTTCTATAGAGAGAGAGGAGAGAGAGAGAGAGAGAGAGAGAGAGAGAGAGAGAGAGAGAGAGAGGAGAGAGAGAGTTATAGCAGAATTATACTGGTTTGCTCAGCAGTTGAGGACAGTGCTTCTCTGGGTCCCCACAAGAACCCTCGGGTGTATCTTTTTCTTGTCTGCCTTTCGGCCGACTCTGGCGAAAGACCCATTGACCGCGGGCAAAGTCCTGTTAGCAGCGCGGAAAGGCTGTAACCCGCGATTCTCTTCAGGAGGCACGTAAGACCTCATGGTGAAAACTTGGCCTTGCCTGGAGTTGTACTGTCTTCACCTGTCAGCGGAACAGCGGGTGAGTCTGCAGAAGGCACACGGCAGCTGCTTGACGGAGTCATAAAATATGGGCTGGTACACCCATGGGAACACTCCCGTGGAGATTCTGTCGTGTACCATCCGGCGGCCGGATCACAACAGCATCTGCCAGGGAGCAATTATGTCCCGTGGCGTCTTAAACGGAATGCCCTTTGCGTGCCTGCACCCTATGTGAACACAGCACAGGGTTCCAAGGGTGGTGCAGGATTACTCCCAGCTGGTTTGTTCGGCAGTTGAGGACAGTACTTCTCTGGGTTCCACCCACACATTCGGGTGCATCTTTCTTTGTACTAGACCAAAACTAAGATCGTCCTAGATATTGTTAGTTTTTGCCTGAAGAAGACCCAAGAGGTCGAAACGCATTGTGTTTTGTCCTGTAATCTGTCTGCATTGTCTGGTGGAACTAATACCCTCCTTTTAAAATTTACTTCATTTTCCGCCCTCAGTCACCTCATTTTGAAACTAAGACTTCTGCAGGGACAAACCTCGCTGTCTTTGAACATTGCGTCCCAATCCGTACGGTAACCCTGCGCTCTCTGACCCATTCCTGTATCAATGTTTATGTGTGTGTGAATTCCTTGTCGGCATTTTGAACCTGTTTTACCCAGACATTCATTACTTTTTCATTAAATACGTGCGAATTTAACACATGACCTTGGAAAAGGATGATATCCACTCCACTACAATCCAGTTATTAAGACGCGCGCAGGCAAGCTCGTGCACACACACACAGACACCACACACACACACACACACACACACACACACACACACACACACACACACACACACACACACACACACACACATACACCACACACACACACACACACACACACACACACACAACACACACACACACACACACACACACACACACACACACACACACACACACACACACACACACACACACACACACACACACACACACACACACACACACACACACACACACACACACACACACACACACACACACACACACACACACACACACACACACACACACACACACACACACACACACACACACACACACACACACACACAGACACACACACACACACACACACACACACACACACACACACACACACACACACACACACACACACACACACACACACACACACACACACACACACACACACACACACACACACGCTTCACGCTCGCAAGCGCGTGCGTGTGCGTGTGTGTGTACGTGTGGTGTGGTGGTGGTGGTGGTGGTGGTGTGGTGGTGGTGTGGTGGTGGTGGTGTGTGTGTGTGTGTGTGTGTGTGTGTGTGTGTGTGTGTGTGTGCGTGCGTGTGTGTGCGTGTTGTGTGTGTGTGTGTGTGCGTGTGTGTGTGTGTGTGTGTGTGTGTGTGTGTGTGTGTGTGTGTGTGCGTGCGTGCGTGCGTGTACGCCGCCACTCCTCTGAGCTGTCAGGCATTAAATACTGTGAAGATGAAATCGCACGAAACAATCACCATGTCGTTACAGGCTGTGGAAAGCGACAGGCGGCAGCAGCAACCACAGTGGGAAAACAAAGAAAGAAGGAAAAAAAAAAAACAAAAAAAAAAAACAAAAAAAAAACCCACCCCAAACAAACCAACCCTCACGAAACTAATCCAGCGGGTGTCGGTCGAGAGACTGCGTCTGTGGAATGGATCGGGGGATTAAGGGAGGAGGAGAGGGGTCTGCCCCCCACCCCCATCCTCCCCCCTTTCTCCAGGCGTGCTATCAGTAGCTTTGAGTTAGGGTAATAACACACGTTTCGACTACATGCATTTTTGAGTTAGGGTAATAACACACGTTTCGCCTACATGCATTTCAACTGACCTTTTTTTTTTTTTTCTTTTTTCCAAAAATCTGCCCCCCTCCTTCTCAGTGATTGTGTCAGCATGGTCGATTCGCCCCATGTCATTATTCCATTCGCTACCAACGAATTAAACCGAAAGAAGCTGAAGCAGAGACTGTACAGGGCGAATAGCGAAACGCACGGTCACGACGGTGGGTAGGGGAAACGCACGTAATGACGGTGGGTAGGGGAAACGCACGTAATGACGGGGGGAAAGGTGAAACGCACGAAACGCACGTAATGAATGGACGGTGGGTAGGTGAAACGCACGTAATGACGGTGGGTGGGTGAAACGCACGTAATAAACGGTGGGTAGGTGAAACTCACGCTGATGATGGTAGGTGGTGTGAAACGCATGGTGGGATGACTGACGGTGGGTAGGTAGGTGAAACGCACGCTATGACGGTGGGTAGGTCAAAACGCACGTCTTGACGATGGGTAGGTGAAACGCACGTGATGACGGTGGGTAGTGAAAACGCACGCTATGACGGTATGACGGGGTAGGTCAAACGCACGTCTTGACGATGGGTAGGTGAAACGCACGTGATGACGGTGGGTAGGTGAAACGCACGTGATGACGGTGGGTAGGTGAAACGCACGCTATGACGGTCGGTAGGTGAAACGCACGCTATGACGGTGGGTAGGTGAAACGCACGCTATGACGGTCGGTAGGTGAAACGCACGGTCATGACGGTGGGTAGGTGAAACGCACGCTATGACGGTGGGTAGGTGAAACGCACGCTATGACGGTGGGTAGGTCAAACTCACGCTATGATGGTGGGTAGGTCAAACTCACGCTATGACGGTGGGTAGGTCAAACGCACGCTATGACGGTGGGTAGGTGAAACGCACGTAGGTAGATCACGCGTAAAAGCGCTCTGACCAAAATTGCATACGTGAAAAGCGATACATGTCGCTTTGTGGCTGCACACCAAACATTAATGCGGCAAAGCCTTGCTTAAGGAGTCGAGTATTCAAAGACTCGTGCAAGCAGATTGTTTCGAGAACTTTCATTGTAATTGAAAACTGATTTTCCTCATTTTTCTTTCCTATGGCCATCAAAGTACACGCCAGGTGGTTCCAAGCAGTTAGATTCAAAGGGATGGGGCTATTTGGGCGCTTCAAGCTGGCGCTAAGATAGGGTCAAGGGTGAGTGCAAACGCCTGAAATGTGCCGTCAGCTGAGGGGAAGGTCATGTATGTGAAGACTGTTTGTGATTTTATCGGTGAAAATTCCCCCTAAACAAGGGAAATATTTGGTGGGAAGCTGTTCTTTAGATCAGCTATCAGTTTTAACTATCAAATGCTGGCTCAGATTTATGGTAAGTCTCAAAACGCTTACATCAATTCGTGTGTTGTTAGTGCAGATTCCTAATTGGGGCCTGTTGTTGTTGTTTCGGAGATTTGGATGACGTACACGGAAGTACCCAATGACGCCACAAACACACTCGTCGTCCTTTCATATGGTACACTTCTCGCACCAAAAGCGAAACTGTATGGGCATGGTAAGGAAAAGAAGGAAACGCGTTGGGAGCAATTTTAGGCGTGTTTTTTTTTTTTTTTATGAGGATTATCTGATTTTCGCGCTCATTTCCGTTTGGCAACAACGAGCAATTTACCCGCCCAGGTAGCTAGCCTGTGTGTTCAGGGCGGGGAGGGGAGTGGGTGGGGGGGGGGGGGGGGGGGGGGGGGTGGCGGTCTGGATGGAGTTTGTGAGATGAGAGAGAAGGCTGAGGACGGGGGAAATAGGAACAGAGCGCGGCTCGTTGTGGTGCTTGATTGTTTTCCATCTATTTCTGCGGCCGCGGTTCAGGGAGACTTACAACCTGGCAACAAGCTCTGCCCCGATGGGCTGACGACACCAGACTGACGGATCGATTCGCTCGTGGAGATGAAGCCTGATGCAGGTTGATTTGGTGAATCATTGTGCTTATGCAAGAGCTGTGGTATTCGGTGGCGAATTCTCGACAAACAACAAATGACTGATTATGCGACGGAAGGGGGCAGGTCATGGAACTCCACAGCAAGCGGCATGATGAAGATATCATCGTTGTAATCCATCATCATCGGAATGATGGAGAGAAGCTTGGAAACCAGTAAATAACAGCTGTTTGATTTCAATTATAGCATTGATGAAACACTGCCATAGCATGACCATTTCTGAGCTGACATTAACTATTTATATACTGTCACGGCATTGATGATGACACACTGCCATAGCATGGCCATTTCTGAGCTGACATTAACTATTTATATACTGTCACGGCATTGATGACACACTGCCATAGCATGGCCATTTCTGAGCTGACATTAACTATTTATATACTGTCACGGCACTGATGACACACTCCCATAGCATGGCCATTTCTGAGCTGACATTAACTATTTATATACTGTCACGGCACTGATGACACACTCCCACAGCATGACCATTTCTGAGCTGACATTAACTATTTATATACTGTCACGGCATTGATGACACACTGCCATAGCATGGTCATTTCTCAGCTGACATTAGCTATTTATATACTCTCACGGCATTGATGACACACTCCCATAGCATGGCCATTTCTCAGCTGACATTAACTATTTTATATACTGTCACGGCATTGATGACACACTCCCATAGCATGACCATTTCTCAGCTGACATTAACTATTTATATACTGTCACGGCATTGATGACACACTGCCATAGCATGGCTATTCTCAGCTGACATTAACTATTTATATACTGTCACGGCATTGATGACACACTGCCATAGCATGGCCATTTCTCAGCTGACATTAACTATTTATATACTGTCACGGCACTGATGACACACTCCCATAGCATGGCCATTTCTCAGCTGACATTAACTATTTATATACTGTCACGGCATTGATGACACACTCCCATAGCATGGCCATTTCTCAGCTGACATTAACTATTTATATACTGTCACGGCATTGATGACACACTGCCATAGCACGACCATTTCTCAGCTGACATTAACTATTTATATACTGTCACGGCATTGATGACACACTGCCATAGCACGGCCATTTCTCAGCTGACATTAACTATTTATATACTGTCACAGCATTGATGACACACTGCCATAGCATGGCCATTTCTCAGCTGACATTAACTATTTATATACTGTCATAGCATTAATGAAACACTGCCATAGCATGGCCATTTCTCAGCTGACATTAACTATTTATATAATGTCACGGCACTGATGACGCACTCCCATAGCATGGCCATTTCTCAGCTGACATTAACTATTTATATACTGTCACGGCATTGATGACGCACTGCCATAGCATGGCCATTTCTCAGCTGACAATAACTAATTATATACTGTCACGGCATTGATGACGCACTCCCATAGCATGGCCATTTCTGAGCTGACAATAACTATTTATATACTGTCACGGCATTGATGACACACTCCCATAGCATGGCCATTTCTGAGCTGACATTAACTATTTATATACTGTCACGGCATTGATGACACACTCCCATAGCATGACCATTTCTCAGCTGACATTAACTATTTATATACTGTCACGGCATTGATGACACACTGCCATAGCATGACCATTTCTGAGCTGACATTAACTATTTATATACTGTCACGGCATTGATGACACACTGCCATAGCATGGCCATTTCTCAGCTGACATTAACTATTTATATACTGTCACGGCATTGATGACGCACTGCCATAGCATGGCCATTTCTCAGCTGACATTAACTATTTATATACTGTCACGGCATTGATGACGCACTGCCATAGCATGGCCATTTCTCAGCTGACATTAACTATTTATACTGTCACGGCATTGATGACGCACTCCCATAGCATGGCCATTTCTCAGCTGACATTAACTATTTATATACTGTCACGGCATTGATGACACACTCCCATAGCATGGCCATTTCTCAGCTGACATTAACTATTTATATACTGTCACGGCATTGATGACACACTCCCATAGCATGGCCATTTCTCAGCTGACAATAACTATTTATATACTGTCACGGCATTGATGACACACTCCCATAGCATGGCCATTTCTCAGCTGACAATAACTATTTATATACTGTCACGGCATTGATTGATGACACTCCCATAGCATGGCCATTTCTCAGCTGACATTAACTATTTATATACTGTCACGGCATTGATGACACACTGCCATAGCATGGCCATTTCTGAGCTGACATTAACTATTTATATACTGTCACGGCATTGATGACACACTGCCATAGCATGGCCATTTCTGAGCTGACATTAACTATTTATATACTGTCACGGCATTGATGACACACTGCCATAGCATGGCCATTTCTGAGCTGACATTAGCTATTTTTATATACTGTCACGGCATTGATGACACACTGCCATAGCATGACCATTTCTCAGCTGACATTAACTATTTATATACTGTCACGGCATTGATGACACACTGCCATAGCATGACCATTTCTCAGCTGACATTAACTATTTATATACTGTCACGGCACTGATGACACACTGCCATAGCATGACCATTTCTCAGCTGACACATTAACTATTTATATACTGTCACGGCATTGATGACACACTGCCATAGCATGACCATTTCTCAGCTGACATTAACTATTTATATACTGTCACGGCATTGATGACACACTGCCATAGCATGGCCATTTCTCAGCTGACATTAACTATTTATATACTGTCACGGCACTGATGACACACTGCCATAGCATGGCCATTTCTCAGCTGACATTAACTATTTATATACTGTCACGGCACTGATGACACACTGCCATAGCATGACCATTTCTCAGCTGACATTAACTATTTATATACTGTCACGGCATTGATGACACACTGCCATAGCATGGCCATTTCTGAGCTGACATTAACTATTTATATACTGTCACGGCATTGATGACACACTGCCATAGCATGGCCATTTCTGAGCTGACATTAACTATTTATATACTGTCACGGCATTGATGACACACTCCCATAGCATGGCCATTCTGAGCTGACATTAACTATTTATATACTGTCACGGCATTGATGACACACTCCCATAGCATGGCCATTTCTCAGCTGACATTAACTATTTATATACTGTCACGGCATTGATGACACACTGCCATAGCATGGCCATTTCTCAGCTGACAATAACTATTTATATACTGTCACGGCATTGATGACACACTCCCATAGCATGACCATTTCTCAGCTGACATTAACTATTTATATACTGTCACGGCATTGATGACACACTCCCATAGCATGACCATTTCTCAGCTGACATTATAACTATTTATATACTGTCACGGCATTGATGACACACTCCCATAGCATGGCCATTTCTCAGCTGACATTAACTATTTATATACTGTCACGGCATTGATGACACACTCCCATAGCATGGCCATTTCTCAGCTGACATTAACTATTTATATACTGTCACGGCATTGATGACACACACTCCCATAGCATGGCCATTTCTCAGCTGACAATAACTATTTATATACTGTCACGGCATTGATGACACACTCCCATAGCATGGCCATTTCTCAGCTGACAATAACTATTTATATACTGTCACGGCATTGATGACACACTCCCATAGCATGGCCATTTCTCAGCTGACAATAACTATTTATATACTGTCACGGCATTGATGACACACTCCCATAGCATGGCCATTTCTCAGCTGACAATAACTATTTATATACTGTCACGGCATTGATGACACACTCCCATAGCATGGCCATTTCTCAGCTGACAATAACTATTTATATACTGTCACGGCATTGATGACACACTGCCATAGCATGGCCATTTCTCAGCTGACAATAACTATTTATATACTGTCACGGCATTGATGACACACTCCCATAGCATGGCCATTTCTCAGCTGACAATAACTATTTATATACTGTCACGGCATTGATGACACACTCCCATAGCATGGCCATTTCTCAGCTGACATTAACTATTTATATACTGTCACGGCATTGATGACACACTGCCATAGCATGGCCATTTCTCAGCTGACAATAACTATTTATATACTGTCACGGCATTGATGACACACTGCCATAGCATGGCCATTTCTCAGCTGACAATAACTATTTATATACTGTCGCACGGCATTGATGACACACACTGCCATAGCATGGCCATTTCTCAGCTGACATTAACTATTTATATACTGTCACGGCATTGATGACACACTGCCATAGCATGGCCATTTTCTCAGCTGACAATAACTATTTATATACTGTCACGGCATTGATGACACACTGCCATAGCATGGCCATTTCTCAGCTGACATTAACTATTTATATACTGTCACGGCACTGATGACACACTGCCATAGCATGGCCATTTCTGAGCTGACATTAACTATTTATATACTGTCACGGCATTGATGACACACTGCCATAGCACGACCATTTCTGAGCTGACATTAACTATTTATATACTGTCACGGCATTGATGACACACTGCCATAGCATGGCCATTTTCTGAGCTGACACATTAACTATTTATATACTGTCACGGCACTGATGACACACTGCCATAGCATGGCCATTTCTGAGCTGACATTAACTATTTATATACTGTCACGGCATTGATGACACACTCCCATAGCATGGCCATTTCTGAGCTGACATTAACTATTTATATACTGTCACGGCATTGATGACACACTCCCATAGCATGGCCATTTCTCAGCTGACATTAACTATTTATATACTGTCACGGCATTGATGACACACTGCCATAGCATGGCCATTTCTCAGCTGACATTAACTATTTATATACTGTCACGGCATTGATGACACACTCCCATAGCATGGCCATTTCTCAGCTGACATTAACTATTTATATACTGTCACGGCATTGATGACACACTCCCATAGCATGGCCATTTCTCAGCTGACATTAACTAACTTTTATATACTGTCACGGCATTGATGACACACTCCCATAGCATGACCATTTCTGAGCTGACATTAACTATTTATATACTATGGAAGCTCCTGGTGATTTGCAGCTCCCCCTCCCTCTCCCTTCCTCTCCCTTCCTCTCTCTCGCTCCTCCTCTCTCTTTTCAAATATCGAAAGAGTTAGACAGCAAACAGTGCAAATGAATGCTGCTTACGACACCGAATCGCCTAGCAGACATGACAGCACAGAGCACACAGAACAAACAAGGAAACATACCCCCAAAAGGACGTTCTAAGCTTGCCCGTATACCCTACACCGGACACATCCAAACAGCAACTACAACTGGAGAAATGAGCGAACACAAATCATTGTTCATTCAAGACTGGGCACAACCTTTTCTATCTTGAATACAGTCAGACAAGTACATGGACGAACAGAAACAAATACAGGCAACCTCGATTTGACTGAAAAGAAAGTAAACATAAGGCAGGGAACAGTAAACAGGAAACAATAAACAAGTGCTCCCTACGTGTTTACTGTTTACTCTCTAGTCTGGAAGCACATTTCCCTCACGAAGGAAGGCACATCGGCCTTGCTTGCCTCTCTGTGTGACCAGACCATGGGGGAAGACTGGAACTGACAGTGCTGCCTCGTTGTTGTATAGAAAAGCTGATTTTCTGCCTTTGTGTGTATGCCGAATTAACAGATAAGACACACTATTTCTAGCAGGATCGTGACACACCTACCTACCTTTTTCTGTTTGCATATAGGGGAGAGATTATCATTTCTGGACAGACAGGACAGGACGAAGGTGTGTGTGTGTGTGTGTGTGTGTGTGTGTGTGTATGTGTGTGTGTGTGGAAGGGGGGGGGGGGGGGCAGCAATGGAGGATAGAGCAGGTACGCAGTCGCACACTTTCAAATGGATTAAACAAACAAACGAAAACTTGCAAACAAACTTTACATCACCCGTGCCTTTTTTCTTTTCTTTCTTACTTCTCCTTCTCTTCGCCTATTTCTGAAGTCATAGGGAACGGCGAATTTCACCCCCCCCCCCCTTTTTTTTTTTTTAATCTTCTTTTCTGTGTGCATCTTCTTTTTGTATTCTATTAAATATTCACACGGCCAAAATCATCACTAAAGATTGGACGCTGGAAACGTCTGAAACTTCCCATCCTTTACCCTTCTTAGTCTCAAAACCCCCCCCCCCCCCCCCCCCCCGCTCCGTCCAGCTCACCACCCACTCAGGACCTGCTCCTCATCCTCTCTCGCTTCCTTCTTTTTGTTCTGGTCATAAACAACTTTTTTTTTTTATCTCTCGAATTCTTCACAGCTACGCGGTGTCTTTCTTAAATCTGTTAGTGACAACATAGCCTTTATAGCGAGAAAAGTGGGTCTCCTTGTTCCCCACCCCGCTCTCCTGATTTTCTCACACCGCTTCCCCCATCTTCTCTCTCTCTCTCTCTCTCTCTCTCTCCTCTCTCTCTCTCTCTCTCTCTCCTCTCTCTCTCTCCTCCTCTCTCTCTCTCTCTCTCTCTCTCCGTCTCTCTCTCTCTCTCTCTTCCATCCTTCTCTATCCTTTATTCCCCATTCCATCATCCTCTCACCCTAGAACATACACGCACGCGCGCGCACGCACGCACGCACGCACGCACGCACACACACACACGCACAGGCAAACACACACCCACGCACGCACTATTTCCCTGTCTTTTTTTAGCCTCCTATCTCTCCCGCTCTCAGTCAGTGAGAAGGAGGGAGAGAGAGGAGGACGAGAGAGAGAGGCCAAAAGGCATTGTAACAGTAATTAAGGTTTGATTGTAACTCATTATGGAATGACAGATATCAGAACCCCTCCAAAAACAGACACACACGAAACGGAAAGGAAAAAAGAAGAGAAGAAGAAGAAGGAGGA
>JADBJO010005262.1:2500-12500 GCA_016801955.1 Conus betulinus
TAGTCGACTGTTCTGCTTGGCTGCCGGAGGGGTCGGTTGGTTTCTTGGTTGTCCGCTTAGTCAGTCGGTTGCTTTGCTTGCCAGTTGCTGCGCATTATGTTGGTTGGTTAGTCCATTTTCTTTTTTCTTCTTCTTCTTCTTTCCTTCTTTCTTTCATTCTTTCCTCTTCTTCTTCTTCTTTTTCCGTGTTCTGTCATCTTCTGTATCACTTCAGTGGCATCGCTTCCATGCTGCTTGCTCCTTGTGGTCCCCCAAGTCCACAGCCACAGCCCCGACACCGGCAATCCATCCAGGAACAGTCAATATCGAGTGGTCAGTAGGCAAAACCCACCGTAAGAGACACTGCATGCACGGCTGTCCAGACTCTTCGGCGGGTGTTCAGTGGCGCCTGTTGGGATCTGGACACACCACGGGAACAAGTATCCCACAGTATCCGGCGTTTGTCCTATCGTCCACATGTCATTGTTCTTTCATGCGGCGTGTCTGCCGTGACCTGTGGCGTGAGGAATACATCAAACGTGCTGACGTGAGTGACGGGGGAAAGGAAGTAACGCTGGTTTGGTCGGCCACGTTACAAGATCCTCATGGCTTTGCTGAAACCATCCTCTACCAGAGAACTGTCGAAGGGCAGTGATAGGAGGGGTGGAAGGAGGAGGAAGGAGGGGAGGGGGGGGGGGGGGGCCGAGGGGGAAAAAAATTGAAAAAGCGATGGACTGACAAGATGGCAGAAAGGACAGGGAAACCATCTGTCTGCAAGCCACACGCAGCCATGAGGATGTTGCTCTAAAACACTACGTCATCCATGTCAGCGCTTTGAGGCCTACCGTGAAGTTCGAGCCAGTAATGTGCGTAATTTATGTTGAACTTATCACTGATCAAAAGAACACCCCCCGCCCCACCCCCAACCCCCAATCATCTCACTTGGGGGGCGTTTTGTTTGCATGTTTGTTTGTTTGTTTGTTTTTTTCTCACCACTGACATTATTCCCAATCTTAAAAACACACATTATCTTCCCTTACGTGACGTCACATTTCAAGCCTTCTCACACACCCGGGACCCTGTCATTGCACCAGCTGTCCATTCCTTTGATTTCAGTCTGGCTGCTCGGAACCACCTGGCATTATATCTTGATGGGCATGTGAAAGAAAAGAAGGTGAATCAACTTTCACAGACACCAGGACGAAAGTTTGATTGCGCCTGTCTATAAATACTCGACTCCTTACGCAAGGCCTCGGCGCATTACTTTTTTTTTGGTGTGCAGCCTGCACAGACACGGGCCTTGCCACAAAACTGACAGCTGGAGGCACCGGAACCGGATGCACAATTCTTCATCACGAGGCTTTCAAAGACTTCACAGAGTTAAGAAAGAAACAAAGAAAAAAAAAAAAAAAAAAGGATTCGTCAACAACATCCTGGGCGATCCAAACTATTCAAGTGGTATACGTGTGTAAAATACACTGTTATATGTCCATATATTGTGCATTTATCAGTATTGTTATGACAAAAGTTAGAAGTTACGAACCCAAGGTGCATTTTTAAAAACAGTTTCGGTGACTGAGTGCGTGTTGACCAGCGCCAGTTTCAGAATTCGCCTGAAAACGTGAATTTAACGTCGAAAAGAGCGAGTTTTCCGTGTCATCATGTGGTGTGTTTATTTAAAAAAGGGTTAGCGTGTGCATGTGCACTATGTTGTGTGCAGCGTTGGAGAATTTCAAAGACATAGAGTCAAGTTTGCCCGGTTGATGCAGCAACTTTTCTGGATCCCGTGATCATCACACTCACACACGCACACACACACGAACGCACACGCGCACGCACGCACGCACGCACGCACGCACACACGCACACACACACACACACACACACACACACACACACACACACACATCACACACACACGCACGCACGCACGCACGCACACACACACACACACACACACACACACACACACACACACACACACACACAGAAAGATAGACAGACAGACAGACAGAAAAACCTGCCCTAGAATTTTGACAACATGATAATATGATAGCGCTAATGTCAGTCCACAAGGGCGGACAGCATGAAAGGATAACTGGTATCTATTATCCTTGTCAGTATTATCGTCAATATTGCTCACAGAAAGCAAGCAGGGTGGCGCCCCTTTCCATAATAGCCACAGAGAGTCCCCACAATACCCTGCCTGAACCCCACATTCCGCTAGGGGGCGGCGCAGACTATAAAAAAAAATAAATAAAAGTTAAAAAAAAACCGCTGTGACGCCACACGACCATGGCAGCTTAGGCTGCCAACGGTCTTACTCGTGGAAGGAACTCCATTTCTTCACAAGAGCAAAAAATGGCATGATCAGGGGAGGACACTCGAACAAGCATCACGAACAGGAGGTTTCAATCACTTTTTTGTTTGTTTGTTTGTTTGTTTTTCATGAAGTAAGTGTTTTATATAAGGTTCGAGTTAGATTAGGTTTAAGGTCAGAGTCAGGTTAGGGTCAAAGGTCAGAGGAAGCCAAGAAGATAGAATCTCACAGACGTTCGTCGATTGGCTGCAGAAGAGAAAAGTTGTGCGGTTTTTTTTTTTTGTTGTTGTTGTTTTTTTGGTTTTGTTTTTGTGTTTTTTTGGCGGGGGGGGGGGGGGGTGTTTGTTTGTTTTCCCCACTCTTTGGATCTGAAAAAGAGGGGTGGGGTGGGGGGGATACAGATCGAACACGAATCCAAACCATTACTACTGAATTTATGTTCTAAGCCAAAACAAACAAATAACAAAAAAACGTGAACACGTAACTTCAAACCCAGTTCTGCTTGTCCCTAAACCCTCATTTTGGGGGCGGACGACGCGGAGGAGTAGGACGGGGTGGGGGGGGGGGGGGGGGGGGGGGGGGGGGGGGAGGGGGGTCTCACTCTGTCCTTCGCGTACTTATGAAACGCACTAGTTGAGAGACAGCATCAACAATGCTGGAATCAAGCTGTGTTCCTTTGTTTGGCAGAGAGACAGACAGACAGACAGAGAGACAGAAAGACAGAGAGACACTGACAGAGAGACACTGACAGACAGACAGACAGACAGACAGACGGACAGAGAGAGAAGTACTGAGAGAGGAGAGAGAGAGAGAGAGGAGAGAGAGAGAGAGAGAGAGAGAGGACGAGAGAGAGACACAGAAAAAGACAGCGAGAGAAACAGACAAGTACTGAGAGACTGAGTGAGACACACAGGGAAAGAAAGAGACCAGAGAGAGACAGAGAAGTTCTGAGAGAGTGAGCGAGAGAGACACAGAGAGAGAGAGAGAGAGAGAGAGGGGGAGGTGGGCAGACGCTTTTTGACGATAGGGATTAGGGAGCTTAACAGGCCGATTAAGACAACGATTTTATTACACGGAGCTTAAACAAGCCATTAAGAGAGAGAGAGGGACGGAGAGAGAGAGACATTATGAGAAAAGAGACAGAGAGAGAGAGACAGAGAGAGAAAAAGACAGAGACAGACAACGAGGTCGTTGTCCCTGCCTACTTCTCCTCTCAGGGGAGCTCAACATAAACCATACCCATAGGAAGAGAGGACTTGGGGGGGGGGGGTGCGGGGGGGGGGGGGGGGGGGGGGGAGGGTAGTGGGTTAATAACGGGGAGTCCCACCCCTATATGTTCCCACAGCGCGGGGAAAACAATACAATGCTTCCCCTGCATTCCCTTCCAGAGTGGTCTCCCCCGACTCCGCCATCTCGTCTACACCCGGCACCCCGAGTCTGGAACTCCCTGAGGAATGTTGGCACTCATTACTCGCCAAGTGCGGGTGGGCGGCTGGCTGGGTGGGGTGTCAGGGTGAGGGAGTGAGGAAGGGAGGGGAGGGGGGGGACGGGAGGAGAGGGAGGAGAGTGTCTTTCAAAAAAAAAAAGAAGTGTGTGGGGAGGGGGGGGGGGAGAGAGGGGAGAGGAGGGAAGGGAAGTGGGGGAGTGGAAGGGTGGGGAGTTGGGGGGGGGGTATAAGTGGGGTGAATTCCGTTTCGTTTTCGAAAAAAAAAAAATTAAAAAGTTTTGAAAGGACTTTTTTTTTTTTTTTTTTTTTTGCTCTTGGGGGGGGGGGGGGGGAGGGGACAGGAATGCTTTGAAGACTTATTGGCTAAACTTTGGGTCGACTATTCATTTTTCGACCCTCCGGTTTTTTTCTCTTTTTTTTTCCTTAAACCGTCTCTTCTCTCTCTCTCTCTCTCCCCTATCTCTCTCTTCTCTCCTCTCTCTCTCTCTGCCTGCCTGCCCTGCCTGCTCTCCATGTCTGTCTCTCTCTCTCTCTGTGTCTGTCTGTCTCCTGTCTCGTGTCTCCTGTCTGTTCTGTCTGTCTTCTGTGTCTGTCTCTCTCTCTCTCTCTCCTCTCTACTCTCTCTGTTCTCTCTCTCTCTCACCCTCCTCTCTCCCTCTCTCTCTCTCTCTCTCTCTCTCTCTATCCCCCTGCCTGCCTGCCTGTCTCTCTCTCTCTGTCTCTCTGTGTCTATGTCTGTCTCTGTCTCTGTGTCTGTCTGTCTGTCTGTCTCTCTGTGGTCTGTCTGTCTTCTCTCTTCCTCTCTCCCTCTCTCTCCCTCTCTCTCTCTCTCTCCCCTCTGCTCTCTCTCTCTCGTTCCTCTCTCTCTCTCCTCTCTATCTCTCTCTCTCTCTCTGTTTAAGAACATCCTTTTGGAACTCCTTTTTCACCTAAAACATACCCTGGTGCGGTCAAGCGTCTTTTTTTTTTTTTTTCAAAAAGCTTCGGACCATGACATTTCAGAGACTGTGCGGCACTGGCTGCACTGTCTCACAGAGGGCCCTGCCTGAGGTCAAAGCACCCCTGGCAACAGCTGCTTACATCATCAACCGCAACAGTTTGTGGTCGTTGCAACTCAAGTGGCAAAAAAGGAAGATTTTCAAGCGAGAAGGAATAGAAGGGGGATGGGGGAGGTGCGAATTAGAAGGGGACGGCGGGGGGGGGGGGGTCAAAGGTAGGGGTTCTAGAAAAAAAAAGACATGAAAGTTGTTAAAAAAAAAAAAAATATATATATATATATATATATATATATATACATATATAAGTGAAGTAGCTATTTCACAAGAGACGATTCATTTGAGATGGAGGAAGGAAGGTGGTGTCCCCAACGGAGGCGGGGTCCAGTGGTCTTACGTCCAGTGCGGTCCAGGGGGCGTGCAACATCCTGGTCCGGGGGTCTGGGGGTAGGGAAGGGGTGGAGGGAAGGGGCAATGCCCCCGCTATCTAGCCTCCCCTCCACAAACGGAGGATATAACAGAAAGTTTTTCAGGTGCACTTGAGGCTTTCACTTCATATGCATGTGTAATATCTCTTCCTATTCAAAACAGACATGAGAAGCGATGGGGGGTGGGGGTGGGGGGTGGGTTGAGGGAGGGGGGCGGGATTCCCTCGAGGAAGAAAGGGGTCTGGGTATTTAGGACCCACCAATCATCACACCTGGGCCCCCCCCCCCCCCCCCCCCCCTCCCCCTCTCTCCCCTCACCCTTGCCTTACAGTTCACCTTGACACAGACACAGGCGCGATCTGCTTTAAATTAACGGTCTATTCCTCCCTCCCCACCCCCCCCATCCCCCCCACCCCCCATCTTTAAAGACACAGAGCAGCATGCAATGTCAGGGTGACCTTCTCCTAGGTCAGCATCCTTGAACGCGGCAGCTGGCTAGATATTTTTTTTTGTTATTCCGTCCGTGACACCATCAGTCAGAGACGTTTGCCTTTGCCCGATCCTTTGTGTAGTTGTTGTGTTGTCACAGGCTGGTCAGGGTACACCTTGAGTAGCTATGTTATTGTTTGTTGAGAATGCACTTGACAGGCGGGGGAAGGGGGGCACAAAGACACTTTCACACACACACACACACACACCCACACACACACACCACCACACACACACACACATACACACCACACTCACTCATTCACACACACCACACACACACACACACACACACACACACAACACAACACACATACACACACCACTCAACTCATTCCACACACACACACACACACACACACACAACAACACACACACACACACATTCACTCACTCACTCACACACACACACACACACACACACACACACACACACACACACACACACACACTCACTCACTCACTCACTCACTCACTCACTCACACAAACACACACACACACACACACACACGCGCGCGCGCGCGCGCGCGCGCGCGCGCGCGCCGTAAGTATGACTGCCTCCATCTTAGCATCATGAATTTTATTTACTTCCACAATTACTATCATCATTATCGTCATCTTGGTCATGCTCACACCACCGACAACCACAACCACACAGCAAAACATCATCGTATAAAAAAAAAAAACCGCTAATTGATCTAAACATCGTGCGTGCGTGCGTACATGCGTCGATACCTTTATGCAGGCTTTTTATCATGCCTTTGCACAACAGATGTGTGTATGTGCATCATGTACCTCCATACTCCTGTGAGCTTTTCAAATGTTTATATAGCTCATGGACACACTTTAACTGAACTAGAACAGATAGGAAGAACAGGTTACGGCTAAAATCTGATTTCTTGATTTAAACAAAGATTTTTTTTGGAGTTCGTCTCTCTCTCTCTCCTCTCTCTCTCTCTCTCTCTCTCTCTCTCTCTCTCTATCTATCTATCTATCTATCTGTCTGTCTGTCTGTCTGTCTGTCTGTCTATCTATCTACCTATCTATCTGTCTATCTCTGAGAGAGAGAGAGAGAGAGAGAGAGAGAGAGAGAGAGAGAGAGAGAGAGAGAGACTGTATCGACTCTACCCTCTTTCGTATCGTTGTAACACCAGGCATCAACGCAGAGATTTCTCTCTCTCTCTCTCTCTACACAAACACACACACACACACACACACACACACACACACACACACACACACACACACACACACATACAGAGTCCATCCCCACACTCCCTGGAGAGATCCTCACCCCTTCTCCCCACACCCACCCTCGTTTTTAGTGAGAACAGCTGCCACAGAACGCACGTGTGTTGGTGCTATGACAATGCATAAGTCACGTAAAACATGCCGACAGGTGTGAGGTGTGTGTGTGTGTGTGTGTGTGTGTGTGTGTGTGTGTGTGTGTGGTGTGTGTGTGGTGTACTTGTGTGTGTGCTTGTGTGCGTGTGTGTGTGTGTGTGTGTGTGTGTGTGTGTGTGTGTGTGGTGTGTGTGTGTGTGTGTGTACTTGTGTGTGTGTGTGTGTGTGTGTGTGTGTGTGTGTGTTGTGAGAGAGAGAGAGAGAGAGAGATGTGTGTATGTGCATACTTGTGTGTGTGGTGTGTGTGTGTAGACTGTGTGTGTGTGTGTGTGTGTGTGTGTGTGTGTGTGTGTGTGTGTGTGTGTGTGTGGTGTGTGTGAGTGTGTGTGTGTGTGTGTGTGCGTGTATGTGTGTGGTGTGGTGTGTGTGTGTCTGTCTGTCTGTCTGTCTGGTGTATGTGTGTATGTTTTGTGTGCGGGTGTGGGTGTGTGTCTGTGTCTGTGTCTGTGTCTGTGTCTCTGTGTGGTGTGTGTGTGTGTTTGTTTGTCTGTGTATGTGTGTGTCTGTGTGTATGTGTGTGCGTGTCTGTGTGTATGTGTGTGTGTCTGTGTGTATGTGTGTGTGTGTGTGTGTGTGTGTGTGTGTGTGTGTGTGTGTGTGTGTGTGTACGTGTGTATCCGTCTCTGTGTGGTGTATGTGTGTGGTGTGTGTGAGTCTCTCTGTCTGGTCTGTCTGTGTGAAGATACACAAAGGAACCAGGCCATATACAAATGGGGAAGCACCATTCTACACTGTCTGGGTCAAAGTGACACAGGACACTGTTGTGCCGTGAAGGTAGCCTAACGAAGAACGACGACACCATCATCCCCCTCAATACCACCCGCCCACCCACCACCACGCCCATCCCCATCCCTATGCCCACCCCTCTTCCGAAACATACGGTTTACTCCCCCCCCCCCCCCCCCCCCCCCCCCCCCCCCCCCCCCCCCCGCCCGCCATGCAATGAATGAGTTAAGTTGAAGAAAGTGCATCAACAAACCGCTGTGACCAATTACGAACAACTGGTTTCTTCAGAAGGAATGTTTCCGCTTGTGTATACATATAATACATTTTTTTTAAATGAGATGATGTGTGTGTATGTATGTGTGTGTGTGTGTGTGTGTGTGTGTGTGTGTGTGTGTGTGTGTGTGTGTGTGTGTGTGTGTGGTGTGTGACGGGGGAAGGAGGGAGGGGGAAGAGGGGAAGAGGGAGGGATGAACAGTGAATTTCATTCATCCTTGCTCAGAACTTCTCACCTAAGACTGTGTGGCCTATCTCTCAATCCACAAACAAGAACTTTCTGATTTTGTCTGATTCACTGTCAGCTTTGGAGGCGATAGCTGGCCGTAACCTCCATCATCCCGAACTTCTACACTTTTTTTTTCAACTTTTTACCACGCTGATAGCGAAAGGTCACACACATTCATTCTGGCTTGGGTTCCCGGTCATGTTAGCATCGGAGGGAATGAAATAGCTGATCGTTTGGCCAAGAATGCCAACACAGGGAAACTGTCTAACATATCTATCCCTACACAGATCAAAAACCAAAAATTAATGATTATGTCAGAGACCTCTGGCAGGAGGACTGGAATACACAGACGGATAACAAACTCTTCCAGATCGGTCCAAACCTAAAAGAGTTCCTCTCATCCACCTCAGGTGGTGGCAAAGAAGAAACGGTTCTATGCCGGCTGCACACCGACCGTTCATATTTTACACATTCCTACCTTTTAAAGAGCGAAGAAGCTCGGTGGTGCATTCCATGTATTGTACCACTCACAATGAAAGATATTCTTTTTAGAGTGTTGGGAATTGCACGATGTGAGACACAAACATTTTACAGCAGAGTCCATGAAAACTTTGTTCAGAGATGTCCCACCTGACGTGATCTTTGAGTTTCTGAAGGGATTAACATTTCTCATCTCACCTAAGAGATTTTATGGAAGAAACATTTCTAACGAAGTTTCTGGTACGTTTTTTTAGGAGATGTATTTTAAAGAGATATGTGAAAGGTTTCTTTTGTTTGTTTTTTGTTAGTTTGTTATTGTTGTTTTTGTTGTTGTTTTGGATGACTTGTGAGTTGATTTTAACGTGGTGACAGCCCTAATATGGCCCTTTGCGGTCGGCTGGGCTATAAGCAACATTACCTTACCTAACCGTGTGCCTGTATTTGCACATTTCTGTAAGCGATGCACTTACCTGTTTGTGAAGGAAGAGTTTTACTATTTATTACAGAGCATCTGTCAATAAATAAAATAAAACAAACCTCTCAATGGTGACTTCTTTGTCCTTTCTCACACTTCGTTGACAAAAGCAGAAAAACAGAAATTGGCAGACACCGACACAGACAATAAAACGCTCAACATTCCCAAACGTGGAGAGAGGCAACAAAACGTTCGGCATTCCTACAGTGTAACACAACATCCTTCTGCTAAAGCGTTTTGTTGACGCAAACAAGCAAATACATCAAAACAAACACGTGAAAGAACCGTTCTTATTGAGAGCATCTCTCTCTCTCTCTCTCTCTCTCTCTCTCTCTCTCTCTCTCTCTCTCTCTCTCCTCTCTTCTGTGTTGGTCTGTCTGTCTGTCCCTCACACACACACCACACACACACACACACACACACACACACACACACACACACACACAACACACACACACACACACACACACCCACACACACACTTGAAAATGAAGAAAATGGCGCAGCAATAAAAGTTGGGGGTGGAGAGGAGAAGAGTGGGAGGCTATAAAATAAGATAACACGTGTGGCATCTACAGTACGCACAGAAAACAATTCCACAGCAACAATAACACCCACAACTGTCTGTCGACAACATGAACGACCGACCCGAAAAACAAAACATGGAAGAAGAAAACAGAAAAAAAAAAACTTCTAATGGAGGGAACACAAAAAATTCTGATGCTACATTCGGGCAGATTTTTCTTTTAATGAG
>JADBJO010005262.1:17500-20000 GCA_016801955.1 Conus betulinus
ACAGTATTTTTAAGATTCTACGAGCGAAACTAAGGACGGGTACTTTTACTAATCATTTTCTTTCCAGAACACTTACTCTGTATTTCAAAACGCGTCACAATAGAAAATACATTCACGATGAACCGAGGGTAGAAAACATCCCGTTTCCAAAATATCTAAGCACCAAAAAAAAGCACCCCAACAAAATATCGTCGAACCGGAGATTGCTCAAACACAATCTGGCCGATCCAGAGGCAAAAAGTTTTCACCACTTTTTTTAATCCGGATTTCCGGTTTAATCCGGAAGACATATACCCCTGGGGGTGGGGGGGTGGGGGGGGAGGGGGGGGGCGCTAGGGTGGAGAAGGATGACGGCAATCATTTTTTTTTTGCTTTCCTTTCGATGGGAAGTGAACACGGCCACTGCCAAGGTATAATAACATGCCTTCTCATTACCCTATTTTCAGTGAAGTGGTGCTGGAGTATATTCTCTCTTTTCATCAGGGGATGGTACGTGTTAACATTCGACAGCTTGAGAAAGAAGGACGAGAGAGAAGGGGTGGGGTGGGGTGGGGTGGGGGTGGGGCAGAGACAGACCGTCACTTAATTGAAGAACTACTTTGAAGGGAAAAAAACTCCTGCGTCTCCTCCTTTTCTTTTCTCCATCGCTTCTTCTTCCTCCTCGTCCCACCCCCCACCCCACCCCCCCCCCCCCCTCCCCTGTTTTCTATCAAAGTGGACACACTCTTCGGACACACCACGGCACAGTTCAAAAGGGAAAGGAAAACAAAACCTTGAGAACACAGGAAGACAGGGAAACGGGAGAAACAGGACAAAAGGCAAACAGGTAAGAGAGGAATTTGGGGGGGGGGGGGGTGGGGGGGGTGGAGAAGAATTGGGAGAAGTGAAGATGCAATGGTTGAGTTGTAGGGGAAAAAAACGCACAAACGAAAGAAGAAACAGAAAAATATAGACGAAAGAGAAAAAGTACTGAATGCCCATACAAGAGCTATATCCATCCTCTTCCTCACTCCTCATACAGAGCTATATCCATCCTCTTCCTCACTCCCTATTCAGAGCTATATCCATCCTCTTCCTCACTCCCTATACAGAGCTATATCCATCCTCTTCCTGATACCTATACTCAGAGCTATATCCATCCTCTTCCTCACTCCCTATACAGAGCTATATCCAGCCTCTTCCTCACTCCCTATACAGAGCTATATCCATCCTCTTCCTGATACCCTACTCAGAGCTATATCCATCCTCTTCCTCACTCCCTATACAGAGCTATATCCATCCTCTTCCTCACTCCCTATACAGAGCTATATCCATCCTCTTCCTCACTCCCTATACAGAGCTATATCCATCCTCTTCCTCACTCACCATACAGAGCTATATCCATCCTCTTCCTCACTCTTCATACAGAGCTATATCCATCCTCTTCCTCACTCACCATACAGAGCTATATCCATCCTCTTCCTGACTTCCCCATACAGAGCTGCATCCATCCTCTTCCTCGCTCACCATACAGAGCTGTATCCATCCTCTTCCTCGCTCCTCATACAGAGCTATATCCATCCTCTTCCTGACTTCCCATACAGAGCTATATCCATCCTCTTCCTCACTCCCCATACAGAGCTATATCCCATCCTCTTCCTCACTCCTCATACAGAGCTGTATCCATCCTCTTCCTGAGTCTCCATACAGAGCTGCATCCATCCATCCTCTTCTTCGCTGCCATACAGAGCTATATCCATCCTCTTCCTCACTCCTCATACAGAGCTATATCCATCCTCTTCCTCACTCCCTCATACAGAGCCTATATCCATCCTCTTCCTCACTCCTCATACAGAGCTGTATCCATCCTCTTCCTCACTCGGCCCATACAGAGCTATATCCATCCTCTTCCTCACTCCCTATACAGAGCTATATCCATCCTCTTCCTCACTCCTCATACAGAGCTATATCCATCATCCATCTCTTCATTCCCATACAGAGCTGTATATATCCATCCTCTTCCTCACTCCCTATACAGAGCTATATCCATCCTCTTCCTCACTCCCTATACAGAGCTATATCCATCCTCTTCCTCACTCCCCATACAGAGCTATATCCATCCTCTTCCTCACTCCCTATACAGAGCTATATCCATCCTCTTCCTCACTCCCATACAGAGCTATATCCATCCTCTTCCTCACTCCCATACAGAGCTATATCCATCCTCTTCCTCACTCCCTCATACAGAGCTATATCCATCCTCTTCCTCACTCCCTATACAGAGCTATATCCATCCTCTTCCTCACTCCCTATACAGAGCTATATCCATCCTCTTCCTCACTCCCCATACAGAGCTATATCCATCCTCTTCCTCACTCCCTATACAGAGCTATATCCATCCTCTTCCTCACTCCCCATACAGAGCTATATCCATCCTCTTCCTCACTCCCCATACAGAGCTATATCCATCCTCTTCCTCACTCCACATACAGAGCTATATCCATCCTCTTCCTCACTCCCC
>JADBJO010005262.1:40000-48399 GCA_016801955.1 Conus betulinus
CTGTTATCAGTTGCTAATTATCTAGTTAAATTAGTCGATGAATATTAAACCGAACTGTTTTATGCGGAAATCACTATGTTGAAGTGATAATACACTGCTTTAGCTTTATAGTTACCTTTTTTTTCACGTGAAATTTGCTTTTTGACGTGATATTTAGCAGTTTCACTTGACCTTGCGATTTTCAATAGCTGTTCACAGTTCATAATTAGGTATTTTCACTTACGTGAAAATCAGCTGTTTTCGCGTGACAATACTTGTTTGTCAAGTGAAATCAGTGATAATTACTATTTACTTAATGAAAATGAGCGGTTATTTTATGAGAACATCATTTCAAAGTAGTATGTAATCATGACGTTTGTTAAGCCTGCATGTCCACGTACGCAGATCACATATTACTTCACATGAGTCAGGTTCTTGTGGTGTGTGTGTGTGTGTGTGTGTGTGTGTGTGTGTGTGTGTGTGTGTGTGTGTGTGTGTGTTGTTGTTGTTGTTGTTGTTGTTGTTGTTGTTGTTGTTTTTTATAGCCTAACGAGCCACGAAGCTAATAAATATCAGGCCAGAGACCGGTTACCACTCCAACTGTGACTCGCTTCACATTTCGAATCTGAGTCATTATGCTGATGATTGTATAACATTATTTACGTCACTCATGACATTCTCACAAGTGTACACACACTGACATACTCACACACACTGCATTAATATGTGACATGCAAACGCGCGTACGCACATGCGTGCATACACACACACACACACACACACACACACACACACACACACACACACACACACACACATGCACACACACATGCACACACACAAATGCACACGCGCACGCACGGACGCACACACACACACACACACACACACACACACACACACACACACACACACACACACACACACTGACTGACTGACTGACTGAAACCAATTTATTGTCAAATTAACTCAAAGTTGTATTGACTACACACACACATACACACATGCGCGCGCGCGCACACACACACACACACACACACACACACACACACGCACGCACGCACGCACGCACGCACGCACGCACGCACGCACGCACGCACGCACACGCGCGCGCGCGCGCACGCACGCACGCACGCACACACGTGCGCGCGCGCCCGCACATTCCTCCGTTCATTTGCCCCATTCTCCCTCTTTCGTCATCTCGAATCCAGTGGTGAGCCCATCTCCACTACCACCCGACCCCTCCGCGTTTCTTCCTCGATCCAAAACAAATAAGGCGTAGCAATAAATGGATAATTAACAGAGAAGAAACCTGCCAGAAATAAAGTTTGTAGGAGGAAAATACTTAAACTGAGATGGAGATGGGACAAAACGCGGCCCTTTTCAAACAGAGTTAGAGAGACAGACAGACAGACAGACAGACAGAGACAGAGAAGAAGAAGAAGAAACCCATGCGAGCCCCTTTCTAAAACAGATCATTGATCTAGTATCGCCTGGCGCTTTTTAATCTTCAGTCAGCCAGTAAGCACCTCGTCTGCCCCTAGTGTGACAGTTTCTTCCCTGCCCCCGATTCTCTGTAAGCTGATACAACTGCACTAACGATCGTCGCATTCCCCGATTGCTCCCCACCCCCCACCCCCCACCCTTCTCCATGCAAACCGCTTTCCAGTTCTTGTCACACACACACACACACACACGTACACGCACACGCACAACACACACACACACACACACGCGCGCGCGCGCGCGCGCGCGCAGTCGCAACAGATAAATAGAGATCTTGATGACTACCAATCGTGAGGAATTCTAAGGGCAATGGTGTGGCCCATCCGACACATGCATCAATCATGTCGCAAAGAGACAGAGAGATAGAGATGACCAAACAAATTTAAACAACTGTGTCTGATACGCCTTTTTTCCGTTTAATACCCCTTTTATATTCAGTACAAAACCAAAACAAAAGAAACAAAAACGAAAGGTCAGAAAATAGCCTCTCTCTCTCTCTCTCTCTCTCTCTCTCTCTCTCTCTCTCTCTCTCTCTCTCTCTATCTATCTATCTATCTATCTCTCTCTCTCTTATTTGATTATGTACCAATATCATTTTCTTCACATCATAATAGTAATATCCCGTGACTGGTCGTTTTGGATTTCTGTTCTATTCATATTGTCGTCACACATACCCCAAGCAGAAAGAGAATAATTTCCGACGGTATCTCGGATCAATTGCCCCAACAGCCTTCACCTTGTCATTCATCGATCGATTCAAGGGCGACGACTCACGGAGGATGTCTGTGACTGACTCAGTGTACACAATCCTGTTGGCGCACCTCGGTTAAAAGCCGATCCTATGATGTTTCCCAGCTATTGGTTTGCTCCAGGGCTTACGACATGTGTATTGTCGTTTGAATGGTTTTTAATCGTTAGCAAACTGCCCCATATTATGCATAAAAACTCGGTCAGCATTAGAAACTCGAAAAAGACGCACAGTCGCACGCAAGCACGCGTGCACACCCATGCAAGCACGCACCACACACACACACACACACACACACACACACACACACACACGCACGCACGCACGCACGCACGCACGCACGCACGCACGCACACACACACACACACACACACACACACACCGGTGCGTGCGCGCGCATGCACGTCTCTCTCTCTCTCTCTCTCCTCTCTCTCTCTCTCTCTCTCTCTCTCTCTCTCTCTCTCTCTCTCTCTCTCTAATACCAATTCATACATACACATACGCAAGCAAACACGCGCTCGCGTATGCATGCACATACACACACACGCGCGCGCGCGCGCGCGCGCGCACGCACGCACAGTCATACGCCAGTGGCCTCTCTCTCTCCCTCTGTCTCCCTCCCTCTCCCTCTCTCTCTCTCTCTCTCTCTCTCTCTCTCATATCAAGATTTATGCACTATTTCCAGTGAAATTTGCGAAAATGTGATGAAACTTCTAACGTTACACACAGTGAGTAAAAAAAAAAATCCCCGAATCGACCCTTTGACCTGGATCTGCCGCATAAAGAGTTAAGGAGCTCGTTCCCTGGGGGCCACATTCCATCTTTTCCACCAAGTTTCAGGGAGAGGCGTGGGGGGAGAGGGGGGAGGGGCGAGTGGAAAGAGATAAGATGAAGGTGTTGAAACATACACATACAAGCCTTCATTGATAGCCTATGGTAGCCATCCGGTTCTGTGTTTTGTGAGCAGAGCCAGTAGTTGTTGCTCTCTTTCTTTGTTCGTTTCTAATTGCTGTTTTTTATTTGTTCGTTTATTTCTTTGTTTGGAGTTTTTTGTTTGTTTGTTTCAGTTTACTTTTCCAGACACATTGCGGATGGATGAGGGGGAGGGTGGGGGGGCGGTGGTGTGTGTGTGTGTGTGTGTGTATATGTGTGTGTGTGTGTGTGTGTGGTGTGTGTGTGTGTGTGTGTGTGTGTGTGTGTGTGTGTGTGTGCGTGCGTGCGTAACACGGATTAATAATGACACTGTTTTCTGTGCCAGCCATTAAAAACAGCTAAATAAACCAAGACATGTTGCGACAGCATTTTAGCTCAAGAAATCCTACAGAAATGATGCTCTTTCTACGTCAACCAGAGAAGCTGTGTTTTTCACCTGCGTCCGTTTATTTGTTCGTCTGTTTCAGTATCTGTCTGTCTGTCCACTAGATACACACACACACACACGCGCGCGCGCGCGCGCGCGCGCACGCGCGCACGCGCGCACGTGAGCGCCTGCACGCACGCAAACACACTCATGCGCATGCGGGCGCGCGCGCACACACACACACACTCTCTCTCTCTCTCTCTCTCTCTCTCTCTCTCTCTCTCTCTCTCTCTCTCTCTCTAACACGCGCGCGCGCGCACACACACACATACACGCACACACACACATACACACACACGCACACACACACACACATACACTCTCTCTCTCTCTCTCTCTCTCTCTCTATCTCTCTCTCTCTCACACACACACACACACACATACGCACACACACACACACACACACACACACACACACACACTTACACATACACGCACGCACGTACGCACGCACACGCACACAACCAAAACCAGGCTTGGTGGAAAGATGGGAATACGACTCAACTGCCAACCCAGTAAATGTTGGGGCGGATCCGGAACAAGAAGCGGATCCAGCATCCGTTCATCAAAATGACCAAACATAACGAAAACTGCCGGACCAGTTTTAACGGAATTTGACGCAGAACGAGGGCAAGCCCGTAAAAACGTTGGTACGGGTCTATTGTGCGAATCCGGATCTAAAGGCTGATGCATGATCCGTTCAGGACGATGAAGCAGCAGAAAACGTCCCAACTGAGTTTGACGGAAACTAGCGGAAAGATGGAATATGGCCCAGGGATGACTTCGTGTTAGCTGTGCAGATCCGTTGTGCAGATCCGTGGTGTCGATCTGTTGTGCAGATCCGTGTGTGTCGATCCGTGTGCAAATCCGTGGTGTCGTTCCGTTTGAGTAGACCTGTGGTGTCCATCCGTTGTGCAGATCCGTGGTGTCCATCCGTTGTGCAGATGCGTGGTGTTGATCCGTAGTGCAGATCCGTATGCAGATCCGTGGTGTCGATCCGTTGTGGAGATCCGTGGTGTTCCGTTGTGCAGATCCCTGGTGTGATGAAAGTGTGCCCTGTCTTAATGGCAGGTTTTCTTCGTCTCTGTTCCAAATACAAAGGCTGACTTTATGTTGGAAAGCTTCTTTTGTCGGCGTGTTACAAACTGGAACTGAACGGTTTCTTCTTTGTGCGGCGTGTTACCTGAAGCTTCCGATGTTCATGAGCTGAAGGCCTGCTGCTCTAGTCTTACACATTCTTGTTCTGACGTCCACACCTGTTCCGTCCTGCTCGTTCACGACACCGCCCAGGTAGGTGAATGTTTCTGCCTCCCTATGTGTACTCCCATTCAGCGGAATCAGTTTAGTGCTGCGCGTGTTGATTGTCAGGACCTTGGTTTTTTTCTCTATAATGGATTTTAAGACCGGCTTGTGCTGAGGTGGTAGCTAGCCCCGAGGTCATTCAGTCACACGTTCTTCACATTAGGACAGTAATGCCAGGTCATCAGCCAAGTTTAGGTCATTCATGAGGGTCCAGAAAGTTGAGAAAGTTCACAGGATTCCCCTTCTTCGGTGTTGTAGAGATCTTCATCATCCAATCCATGGACAAGAGAAAGAAGAAAGGGGACAGTATACGCCCTTGTCCAATTCCAATCTTCGCCTGGAAGCTATTGGTGTACCGATCTCCATGGACCATTCTGCAGGTCCTTTCTTCAGAGGATTTCTTAGATCAAGTGAATCAGTGCTAGCAGTACGCCAGAATGTCTGGGACGTTTCCGGAGGGTCTCTCTCTCTCTCTCTCTCTCTCTCTCTCTCTCTCTCTCTCTCTCTCTCTCTCTCTCTCTCTCTCTCTCCCCACGCTGCTGCGCGCTTTTTCATGGTCCACAAAGTTGATGTCGAAAGAAGAATACCACGTTAACAACTGCTCCGTAATGATGCGCAGAATCATGATTTTGTTTGTACACGATCTGCTTTGACCATGTCTGCCTGCTTATCTCGGTGCTACGGTTCAGCTTCTTTCTCTGTTTTCATCCTCTCTTTTTTTTTTTCTTTTTTTTTTTTTTTTTTTTTTCTTTTCTTTAGTACCCTACATCACCGACAGGATGGGTAGATTTTTAAAACCCTCCTTCTGTCTCTATGTATCTGTGGAGATTTACGTCAGTCGTGTTGTTATACTGTATTAACCCTCAAGACCATATTCAATATCTGCATTATGAGATGCTGCCATAAAATTTGCCCATTATGCCTTTCAGATTCTTCAAAACAAGTTGTTCGAACGGCTGGTGATTGACCCTGGAAACAGTTCATTCAATCAAGGGTCACCCCTTGGAAGAAGTCTCTTTACTGAAGCCCTCTGACGTCGTTGAACAATCTGTCCGAATGGTCATCCAGATTGTGGAAAAAACGTTGATCTCGTACTTCACTGTAATACAGAACGTACGAACTCTTTTCCGTTCTGAACTTCTTGTTGTTGTTGTTGTTGTTGTTGTCCATTTTCACTGTCATCCTGGTGTAACGTCGGACACGTTGAGCGAGATTCTGTTTTACTGCTCAAGTCTCCTCTGTATGTGTGTGTGTGTGTGTGTGTGGTGTGTGTGTGTGTGTGTGTGTGTGTGTGTGTGTGTTTGTGTGTGTGTGTGTGTGTGTGTGCGTTCCATGCGTGCGTGCGTGCGTGTGTGTGGTGTGTGTGTGTGTGTGTGTGTGTGTGTGTGTGTGTGTGTGTGTGTGTGTGTGTGTGTTTGAGACAGTGGTAGCTTGTTCCATATTTTGATATCGTCGTGTTTGAGGAGGGAGAAGGGGGAGTGGCGCGGATATGGATGGTATGTGGGATTCAGCGTGCACACATGGCGGTTTTTGAGTGTAATTACATGCACCGGGTGCTTTTTGACAAGGCATTGATTGCTTAAACCTTTTTTAACTGTTCGAACTTGGAAGTGATAAGCGACCAGATGATCAAGATATAAACAATCGATGAGTTTCGGAAAGCACTGCAGCGGTTTGGAGAAAGGGAAAACATTCATGACAAATAAGCTGCCTCGCCTTATGGTAAGTTGCTTCCCCTGTTCGCACCTTGACCAGCCACTTCCTGCCCCTCTCTCTCTCTCTCACACACACACACACACACACACACACACACACGCATGCACGCACACACGCACACGCATGCACGCACACACGCGCACGCACGCACGCACGCACGCACGCACACACACACACACACACACACACACACACACACACGCGCACACACACACACACACACACACACACACAGGGTAGTCGTTTCGATCAGGCAAGAGCTTGGGTCAAGTTGTTTGTTCGTTCGTAGTCGGTGTTTTTCTTCTTCTTCCGTTGTCAATCGTCCCAGATGGGTGTATGGGCGACGATGATGTCTTGCTGGCTTGTTGCCCACCCTCCAAGGTTGTCTTCGGGATTACCGGGCGGACGTCTTCATGCTGAGTGGCGACAGCTCCTGTGCCAGGGTGAGGTCAACACAGAAAACAGCAGGACAGCAGTCGTCAAGCCGCTGCGAAGATCCAAGCCCACTATTCAACCATGAGGGATGTACCCGCCGCTCTCTTCCCCAATAGGGAGGGCCCTGCTGGTAAAGCAGGCCATGGTAAATTCGCAGATCGGCAGCGCCTCGTCGTCGATTTGCCCCACAACCTCAAGAGCCATGACCCGGCGACACAGGCTAGACCCGTCGTCAACACTGATGCGTCGAAGGGTGGCTGCATCACCCTTCGTCCGTCTGCCACCTAGGTACCTTCAACTAGCAATGTCACCTCCGAGCAAGTATGACACGCCGAGTCTCTTCAATGGCGAGCTGCTGGAAGGCAAACGTTCCCATGGAGGACAAAGGAAGCGCGCACAAGACACACTGAAGGCCTCACTGAAGTGCTGTAGCATCGTCTCTGCCTCCTGGGAAGAAGCTGCGCAAGATCTATCAACCTAGCACACAATGATCAAATCCGGAGTGAAAGACTTTGAAAGAGCCGTGTGGAGGCACAGGAGCAAAAACGTCAGTTTCGTAAAACAGAGCAAGCACCACCTTTCATCCTGGCTCTCCTCCAAGTCTGCCCTGTCCACACTGCAACAGACCACTCCATACGAGGCCATCTCCGTACACACACCATCACCCAGTGACAGCAGAAGTTGTGATCATCTTCGCCCACGAGTTTCAGTTTTAGTTTCATCAAGGAGGTGTCACTGCGTGCGGGCAAGTCCAAATACGCTAAAACACATTCGAGACCACACTGCGCATGATTTAAAGCTGATGGATAAATGAATTAATGACTAAGGTGAGAGAATTTAAGAAGAGGATCTCGTGGCTACCACTTAGCAGATGTTTGACCTATGCATTAGCTTAATGCGCTGGTCAGACCTTGAGTAACCTACCTAACATTGGCTGTGCCATTATTATCATTGCGTGTGTGTGTGGTGAGTGTACAAGTGTGTGTATATGTGTGTGTGTATACATGTGCATGCGCTTGTGTGCGCATACATGTGTGTGTGTGTGTGTGTGTGTGTGTGTGTGTGTGTGTGTGTGTGTGTGTGTGTGTGTGTGTGTGTGAGAGAGAGAGAGAGAGAGAGAGAGAGAGAGAGAGTGTGTGTGTGTGTGTGTGTGTGTGTGTGTGTGTGTGTGTGTCTGTGATCTGTGGGTGTCATGTAATGCGGAGCGATATTTCATATGCTACGCGATTACATGAAACAGTACAGATTAAGAAAAAGATTATTGATTCGTGCGTTACACTATAGGTTAGTCGTGTGACACAAGGGAGCGTACTGGCTGAACGTGGCCCAGGGTTTGAGTGAAATTTTTAACAC
>JADBJO010005262.1:63443-73443 GCA_016801955.1 Conus betulinus
GAAATCAACCCTGTGTTCGTTCAAAGGCTCTACAACAGACAGAAATGAACCCTGTGTACGTTCAAAGGCTCCACAACAGACTGAAATCAACCCCTGTGTTCGTTCAAAGGCTCTACAACAGATAGAAACCAACCCTGTGTTCGTTCAAAGGCTCTACAACAGACAGAAATGAACTTTGGGTTCGTTCAAAGGCTCTACAACAGACAGAAATGAACTCTGGGTTCGTTCAAAGGCTCTACAGCAGACAGAAATGAAACCCGTGTTCGTTCAAAGGCTCTACAACAGACAGACATGAACGCCGTGTTCGTTCAAAGGCTCTACAACAGACAGATATGAACCCCGTGTTCGTTCAAAGGCTCTACAACAGACAGAAATGAACCCTATGTTCGTTCCAAGGGCCTAAAGCAGACAGAAATGAAACCCTGTGTTCGTTCAAAGGCTCTACAACAGACAGACATGAACTCTGTGTTCGTTCAAAGTATTTACAACAGACTGAAATGAACCCTGTGTTCGTTCAAAGGCTCTACAACAGACAGAAATCAGCACTGTGTTTATTCAAGGTTCTATAACAGACAGAAATCAGTATTGTATTCATTTAAGGGCCCTAAAACAGACAGAAATCAGTCTAGTGTTGTTTCAAGGGTCTACTTCAGACAGAAATCAGTCCTCTGTTCACTCAAGTGGTCTACAACGGACAGACATCAGTACTGTGTTCATTTAAGGCCTCTACAACAGACAGAAATCATCCCTGTGTTATTCCAACGGGGTCTACTACAGACAGAAATCAGCCCTGTGTTATTCCAACAGGTCTACTACAGACAGAAATCAGCCCTGTGTTATTCCAACGGGTCTACTACAGACAAAATCAGCCCTGTGGTATTTCAAGGGGTCTACCACAGACAGAAATCAGCCCTGTGTTATTTCAAGAGGTCTACTACAGACAGAAATCAGCCCTGTGTTATTTCAATGGGTCTACTACAGACAGAAATCAGCCCTGTGTTATTTCAAGAGGTCTACTACAGACAGAAATCAGTCCTGTGTTATTTCAATGGGTCTACTACAAAACAGAAATCAGCCCTGTGCTATTTCAAGGGCTCTATGGATGACCGAAATCAGCCCTGTGTTTTCAAGAGGTCTACTACAGACAGAAATCAGCCCTGTGTTCATTTAGGGGCTGTACGACAGATAGTCATCAGCACGCTGTTCGTTACAAGGGCTCTACAACAGACAGAAACACGCGCTGTGTTTGTTCAAGGATTCTGCCTCAGACAGTGGTGACAGGAATTCGAACAGAATGCATGAAATATGCACGATGACGGGGCATTCACATCAAACATTTAGCTTCTGTGCGAAAACGTTTCTTTCTTTCTTTTTTTTTTCCCCATTGAATTCGGTATTGAACGTGACCGGCATTCCCCCCCCCCCCCCCCCCCCCTTCTCAACCCTTTGAGAACCGTCCACAGATTCGCCATCGGTGCCGTGCCTATTGAAAGGTTCGAATGTCGTCCCAGGTGAAGCAATGATGTTGATAGCCATGCCGACCGCAAAGGGCCATAATCATGAGGGCTGTCACCGGTGTTGTCTAATGTCCCAATCCGAATGTGGCTGGAAATGCTTGGTGTTTTGAGGTCCTCAGACTCAGACACTGACTCTGACTCTGACTGGTTCAGACTTTCATTGTCACGAGAAGGTTTGCGGGTCTACAGATACAGCATGGTATTATGAGAAATCATCATCATTATTAATAGACCGACCATAATGATTCATCCGGGCCTTTGCAGGGAGTCATGATGGTATTTCAAATTTCTGTAATCGGACACGTATTCTTGGCTAGTGACCAAGCTCTAAGCGCTTTTCAATCCACACTCGTTTACACAATGGGCTGCCTACCTGGGTAGTGCCGACTGAAGAGCTGCCAGCTGGCTGGCACATCATTCACTCGTTTCCCGTGTCATCCAGTCCATATCATTCAATTATAGTTCACTCAGTTTCCTTACTTCCTTAATTCTTTTGCATTTCTCACGCAGGGTGCATGCTGTGTGTAACGTGTCATCCATACCAACGGCCAAACTGACCTTCTGTTCCGAAATTGGTGATGGGATTTGACGTGTGTGCAAGATGTTACGCGCGCGTTGACACACACGGAACCTCGATTTGTAGTCTCGTTCGATGTTTGCAATATGAATTTGTAAGCTGTCATCACCTCGTGTTTCATTTTGGCGCGTAGCGCTCGCAAGTTTGAGTTTTTTTAGCATAGCTTTTGATAGATGTTCCATAGTGACCGCGTGTAGGGCTTTTGGTGTAGACATCACCGGGGGAGGAATGTTCAACGCCTCTTGAGGATAGGACAATTAGGTGACAAGTGGATACCACCCCTCTTCCTTGGCGGGAGCCGTCAGTCAAGAGATGAACTCCTCGTCACGGGTTCGCCACGGAGCAAGGATTGTTGAAACATGCTGTGCTCACTCGGTCGTTATGTGCAACCACAACACGTAGCCTACTTGCGCGTGTGCGCATATGCATGCGTTTGTGTGTGTGTGGGAAGGTGTGTGTGTGTGTATGTGTGTGTGTGTGTGTGTGTGTGTGTGTGTGTGTGTGTGTGTTGGGGGTGGTGGTGGGTGGTGGTGGTGGTGGTGTGTGTGTGTGTGTGTGTGTGTGTGTAGGTGGTGCAGTGTGTGTGTGTGGGGGGGGGGGGGGGGGAGGGGATGCGGGGGGGATGTGTGTGTGTGTGTGTGTGTGTGTGTGTGTGTGTGTGTGTGTTTGAGGGGAGGCCCTATGTGACAATACACTGTGTGTGTGTGTAGGGGGGTGTGTGTGTGTGTGTGTGTGTGTGTGTGTGTGTGTGTGTGTGTGTGTGTATGTGCGCAGGATGCGCGTATGTGTGTGTGTGTGTGTGTGTGTGTGTTTGAGGGGAGGCCCTATGTGACAATACACTGTGTGTGTGTGTGTGTGTGTGTGTGTGTGTGTGTGTGTGTGTGTGTGTGTGTGTGTGTGTGTGTGTGTGTGTAGGCCCTTTATGGTAAACACTCTGTGAGTGTGTGTGTGTGTGTGTGTGTGTGTGTGTGTGTGTGTGTGTGTGTGTGTGTGTGTGTGTGCGGGATGCGGTGTGTGTGTGTGTGTTTTTTTTTTGGGGGGAGAGACCCTATGTGACAATACACTGTGTGTAAGGGTAGGGGGGAGGCCCTATGAGACAATACACTGTGTGTGCGTGCGTGCGTGCGTGCGTGCGTGCGTGCGCGCGCGCGCGCGCGCGCGCGCGCGTGTGTGTGTGTGTGTGTGTGTGTACGTGTGTGAAAAACAACAGTGTGTGTGTGTGTGTGTGTGTGTGTGTGTGTGTGTGTGACTCTATCAGTTCTGACTTACAGCGTAGCAAAATCAGATCAAGTACCGTCTGTTGAAAAAACAAAAATCCAAATCCACAACTAACCATGAAACCATATAAAAGGCAATGTAAAAGAAGAAGATCAACAAACATCAAAGTAAGGAAGATACACAAGGACAAAAATCAGTATTTGTTGACCTCTGTTAGTGTCCCACTAAGGCCCCTAATTCCTCTCTACCCTTTCCCCGTCCGCACCGACACAATCTGTTGTTGATATTATGTCCAGTCCTGTGTTGCACGCCGAAGCGTAACGAACCTGAAACAAGCCAGCCGTACTCGGCTGGACTGAGCCGAACCAGCTGGTGGTGGACTGGTCGTGGTTGCTGACGCTGGCCTATCCGACTCACTACTACTCCTCCATATGGTCAAGTCAGCCAAAGTCGCCGAACGTGCACAGTCACGCGCGAAGGAGTCCTTGAAGTGTTTAATAGCCCGTGGCAAAGGTGGCAGGTCTCACGGAACGCTGTCTTTGAAGTGGTAATATCCCGTCAACCTGTTCAGATCTTGAATCGTGTAGGCGTAGTTTCCGGTTGACCTACGCCCGAGCGTCGTTTCCTCTGACCAGTTTCAGCATGGTTACATTTTCCCACCAGCCCAGCTCTTTTTTCGAGAGGCTGGCTAGGTTTATTTGTTGTTGGTGTTTGACTGGTTGCGTTTCGTTTGTTTTTTTGTAGTCGGCTTATAAATCCAGTTGTTTTCTTATCTAGTTCGTTAGTTAGCATGTGTAGACGTTGGTCAGTGTGTTAAAATCTGTCCGTGGTAAAATATTCTGAGTGGTTTGCACACATGTCCTTACTAACAATACATGTGTCGGTATCTCTCGGACCTGGTTAACGCTTGGGATATTTTACGAAAGTGAGCATAGAGCACAGGCCTGTATTGCAGTCTCAGACCAGCATGGACATCGAAAGCATCATTTCCATCCTCATCCTCAGTGATGGGCATTAACAACAACAACAACAACAACAAACAACACATAACTCTCAAAGTCTGTGGCCCTTAAATGACCTGCTCTCATGGTGACCTCAGTTTTCATTGTCTCTCCATGGTCTAGGTCCTTGGTTTCATTCAATCGGGGTCACCAGTATCGGCAAATTGATTAGGGCTATCCGTTGGTTGGACGTGGTGGCACCCCCCAGAGGGAGAGCTCGCTCGCGCTGGTTCCCTGAGTAAGCAACCATTATCGCTAGTAAGGAGCATACTTGCTGCTGTCCTGCGTATATGGGACCACACCAGGCACCACTCAACACCACACCGAAGAGACTTGGCAGCAGTGCAGTGTCTCCGTTGGTGGGTTGCCTCTTGTCGACTTCCCTGTGGATTGCCGGTGCTGTGGCTGTGGCTGTGGATGAGTTGTTGGGATGAGTTGGGATGTGGGCTATGGCACGGAGGTGACACAGGAGATGGGACGGCAAGTAAATGGATGAATGAATGAATGAATAAATAAATGCATAAATAAAATAAATGGAAAATTGATTAGATAACTGAATAAGTATCAAACTAAATGAATGAATAAATAACCAAATACGTGCATTAATTGATGAAAGAAATGAAAAACTATTAGGTAACTTAAAAAAAGTGTTTAGATAAATGAATAAAAAAAAAAAACAAATTTAATAATGAAAGAATCAAATAAACAAGCATCCCTTCAATTTACTTGAAGGTTTGTTTTTAACAAAAAGGAAAGACTGGATTCGATGGATGTCACAGGGATTAGCCACGACCAGTCAGTGAGCTGTCATAGCTTCGGTACCCCCAATTTCAAGTTTTCAGAGGAGGAAAAAAAGGGGAATTTTGGAAAGGTTACAAAATGTAAGCATTAACCTCTCAAAAAGACAACAAGTCTTTAGTCAATGAGCAAAGTTTGAATGTTTGGTTGAGACTGCCGGTCATCAAATGGTGTAGAGCTGTTGAATTTTGCAGTGAGGAACTCGGGGGAAGGAGGCAGCGAGTATTGCAACGCCATAACATTCGCGTAGATTTGACGCAAAGAGCGCCGTATTAGTATATTGCAAGTGTATTCATACAATGGGTACCAGGACACTGTGGTATCAGAAGCAACGAAAAAGCGGATATTCTCGCAAAACACGGTGCACAGAAGGAGCAGACCAGCAACCTGGTGTCATACGATGAAATCAAGACAATCATCAAGGCACAGCAAGGAATAAGATGGCACCTCCAGCCCCCAAGCACAACCCAGAAGACAACCCAGAAGACACATACCATTCCGCCTGAGGACTGGACACAATCGCCTGCTCCACCACATGCACACAAAATCTGGCATTGGACTGAGTGGAGAGTGCCCTTGTGGTGAGGACCAATGACAACCGACCACATCCTTCAAGACTGTATGGCGCATGCAGCATCCAGAAAGAAGTACTGGCCAACACCGACAGCGGTGGAAGCCAAGCTGTACGGCACCCTGGAGGACTGCGGTGGACGGCAGCCTTCATCGAGGACACCGGGCTGCTCATCTAATATGAAGCGAACGAGGAAGAAGAAGAATCCACTCAACTACTCCCCTGTTAAAGGCTTATGGTCACCACGGTATATTTTTTCTTCCTCCCTCCATTACTTCTCGTTGTATGTTTGTTTGTTTATCTTTGTGTCCTTGTCCTGCCTGTTGAAGACCGACAGGTTGAGACTCGCTGCTTTTTAGCCTTTGTTACGTTCCATCGGCGGCTCAGCGTTTCAGCCTATATTTTTGAGCTCTGATTACCGGACAAGGGCAAGCCGGCATGCATGATTACCTCAGAGGGTGGCCAAACCAGCGGAACGATTCTCACGCCTGGAAGGAACCACGGACGAAGGTCACTCTAGTGCGTCACTTTAACCCTTTGGAGGGATAATATGAAAGGTCATGGATATCACTGAGCAATGTGGCACTCTCTATAAAAAAAAAAAAAGTATTATAGGACAGGGTCATGAAACGCCATTAGCAGGATGCCAATTTCTAACTCTATAACGAAGGAAGTGTGTACGTGTGTGTGTGTGTGTGTGTTCGGGGGTGGGGGGGGGGGGGGGGGGGGGGGTTATAGATTTCAATTAAAAGAATCCCGATCTATACAGAGGAGAACTTGGGATGGGTTAAAGGGGAGGGGGGGGGGGGGGGGGGGGGGGGGGCAGAGACCCCAATATACGGTACACCACTCTACAAAGAATGACAGGAGAGAGTGACAGACCCCAATGATCAGTATGCCACTCTACAAAGAGGAATGACAGGAGAGAGAATCATAGATCTCAATGATCAGTATGCCATCCTACGAAGAAGAATGACAGGAGAGAGAGTCATAGACCTCAACGATCAGTATGTCACCCTACAAAGATGATTGACGGGAGAGAGACATTGATCTCAATGATCAGTATCTACAAAGAGGATTGACGGGAGAGAGACATGGATCTCAATGATCGGTATGTCACCGTACAAAGAGCAATGACAGAGTCATAGACCTCAATGATCAGTATGCCACTCTACAAAGAGGAATGACAGGAGAGAGAATCATAGATGTCAATGATCAGTATGCCATCCTACGAAGAAGAATGACAGGAGAGAGAGTCATAGACCTCAATGATCAATATGCCACCCTACAAAGAGGAATGACAGGAGAGAGTCACAGACCTCAATGATCAGTATGTTACCCTACAAAGAGGAATGACAGGAGAGAGAGAATCATAGACCCCGATGATCAGTATGCCTGTCTACAAAGAAGAATAGAACAGGAGAGAGAGAGAGAGAGTCTTAGACCTCAGTGATTAGTATGCCACCACCCTAAAGAAGAACGACAGGAGAGAGAGAGTCATAGACCTCAATGATCAGTATGCCCCCCTACAAAGAGCAATGACTGGAGAGAGACATGGATCTCGAAGATTAGTATGCCACCCTACAAAGAAGAATGAAGGAGAGAGTCATAGACCTCAGTGATCAATATGCCATCCTACAAAGAGGAATGTACAGAAGAGAGAGAGAGAGAGAGAGAGAGAGAGAGAGAGAGAGAGAGAGAGAGAGAGTCATAGACCACAGTGATCAATATGCCACCCTACAAAGAGGAAGTACAGGAGAGAGAGAGAGAGAGAGAGAGAGAGAGAGAGAGAGAGAGAGAGAGAGAGAGAGAGTCATAGACCACAGTGATCAGTATGCACTCTACAAAGAGGAATGACAGGAGAGTAGAGAGAGAGAGAGAGAGAGAGAGAGAGAGAGTCATAACCTCAGTGATCAGTATGCCACTCTACAAAGAGGAATGACAGGAGAGAGTCATAGACCTCAATGATCAGTATGCCATGCTACAAAGAGGAATGACAGGAGAGAGTCATGGACCTCGATAGTTAGTATGTTTACCCTACAAAGAGGAATGACAGTAGAGAGACGTAGATCTCAATGGATTGTACCACCCACCCTACAAAGGGGAATGACAGGAGAGAGTCATGGACCTCGATAGTTAGTATGCTACCCTACAAAGAGGAATGACAGGGAGAGACGTAGATCTCAATGAATGGTATGCCACCCTACAAAGGGAATGACATGAGAGAGTCATGGACCTTGATAGTTAGTATGCTACCCTACAGAGAGGAATGACAGGAGAGAGGAATCATAGACCTCAATGATCAGTATGCCTTCCTACAAAGAGAAATGACAGGAGAGAGAATTATAGTCGTCAGTGATCAGTACGCCTCCCTACAAAGCGGAATGACAGGAGAGAGTCACAGACCTCAATGATCAGTATGTCACTCTGCAAAGAGGAATGACAGGAGAGAGAGAGTCATAGACCTCAGTGATCAGTATGCCACCACCAAAAGGAATGTACAGGAGAGAAGAGAGAGAGCCATAGACCTCAGTGATCAGTATGCCACTCTACAAAGAGGAATGACAGGAGAGAGAGAGAGAGAGAGAGAGAGAGAGAGAGAGAGAGAGAGAGAGAGAGAGTCATAAACCTCAGTGATCAGTATGCCACTCTACAAAGAGGAATGAAAGGAGAGAGTCATAGACCTCAATGATCAGTATGCCATGCTACAAAAGAGGAATGACAGGAGAGAGTCATGGACCTCGATAGTAGTATGCTACCCTACAAAGAGGAATGACAGGAGAGAGACGTAGATCTGCGAGAGGACTATCAAAGAGTTACAGAACTCAATGAGCAGCATGTGTCCCTCTCCCAAAGGGTGATAACTAGGAGGAGGGCTGGGGTGGGGGAGATCATATAAATCAACGAACAGTATACCACACAACAACCAAAAAAGAAAAAAAAAAAAAAAGGTTAAGGGTAGAGGGGCAGAAAACTCCAGAGTACAAGGCCACTCTACGAAGGGAAATAACTGCAGCGTGCCACTTAACTCGATACGCAGTAGAACACTCTACAAAGGGAGATAAATCATGTGGGTGAGAGAATTCAACGAGCAATGTGTCACTCTACGAAAACAGCTAATAGAAGGGCACATGGAACTCAACGAGCAATATTACACTCTACAAAGAGGTTCAGTAGAACAAGGGGTGGGGTAGGTGGTGGTGGTGGCGTGGTGGTGTGTGGTGGGTGGGTGTGGGGGGGGGGGGGGGGGGGAGGGGGGGCGATAGTCATAGAAATCAGCCACCAGTATGTCACTCTACAAAGAGGGATAACAGAAGATGTGAGTGCTGGAAAAAACAAAAAAAAAAAACCTCGAAAACAGGGCTTGATACAGAGTAACCCTGTTTTGATGGAACCCCCCCCCCCCCCCCCCCCCCCCCCCCCCCCCCCCCCCTCATTTACTGCCTGAAAAGACATAAAAGATACAACAACGGTGTGAATTGTCGAACAACGGAGCTAGCTTTTCTCAAGCAAAATGGGCACGGTCCTAAGAACGACTAGAAGAAAACAGGCTGTAATTGTACCCCCCCCCCCTCCCTCCTCCCCCTTAGAGTCTGATACAACTTCTTTCCGTCTTAAAACCTGCTTCAACTTCAAACATGAAGAAGATACTGTTGTCTAAAATGGGTAAGGGTCTTCTTTCCATTCAAACCCTACTTCATCGTCAGTACGAAGAAGAGAAAACTGTTGTCTCAAAGGAGGAGGGGGATAACCTATAATGGACAATCATTTTCAGTGATCATTTTCGTCTCCGTGAAACCGAAAATGGGGCGGCCTTCTCTATGGGCAAGAAGAACACCCCCGTGTATACCCTCTCTGAAGGAAAAGCAAGCTGAAGGGTAAATACTGAACAATGTGAAAGGTTTAGACAATAGTACGGTACATCACGGATAAAGCAAACGGCATTACACATGGAAGAGAGTGAGACCGATGGAGATGAGAAGAGAGAGAGAGAGAGAGAGAGAGAGAGAGAGAGAGGAGGGCGAGGAGAGGGAGGAAGCAGAAAGAAATGGAAAATAAGAGAACTAAGGCTGGGAAAGAAGAGGAGGGGCGGGGGGGGGGTGGGGGGGGTGGGGGGGGGGGGAGGGAGAGGTTGGAGAGAAAGAGACAGAGACAGAGACGGACGCAGAGACAGAACAGAGAGACAGACAGACGAGAAGAGCAGAGAGAAGGAGAGAGAGACAGAGAAGACTAAAGAGAGATGGCAGAAATGAAGAAAAGAGGAGAGCTAGCAGAAAGCAGACAGAGGGAGAGGAGAGAAAAATAGGAGAGCTTAATA
>JADBJO010005262.1:78443-83443 GCA_016801955.1 Conus betulinus
GTGTGTGTGTGTGTGTGTGTGTGTGTGTGTGTGCTGGCTATCTGTCTCTCTACCCATCTCTCTATCTGTATACTTTCAACAATCCATAGCTTACAATACTGTTGTCTAGGAGTCTGAAGGGCCCCAAAAGCTCATCAGATCATGTGCCTCTGGATTCTGGCTACCTGCTGATGAGGAGTGCACACTCTTTCTTTCACTTCAACCAACATTCTTTCTTTTCCCTGCATTGCCCGTTCATCTGTTGCTCTCTAAAGCGACAATTGTCTTCGGACAGGAAGACTTTACCTCTCTAATTTCAGCGAGTTTCCTTTCTGATTATGAGGAGGTGCTCTCTTCATCAGCAAGTATCATAGGATCCAGTGGCAAGCCTGACCAGTTCTCCATAGAGCGAAACAGACGCCACTTGCTGGTCCTGCTGAATCCTTTCTGGAGAACACTGTAAGCAGCATTGTGTGTGTGTGTGTGTGTGTGTGTGTGTGTGTGTGTGTGTGTGTGCGTGTGTGTGTGTGTGTGTGTGTGTGTGTGTGCGTGTGCGTGTGTGTGTGTGTGAACCAGTTCATCCATGCGTCGTTTACCTTGACGCCATTCGTGGACCTCACATCACCAAAGTAGACGTCTGATGGACAGACAAGTGGGCGCGAGACCGTGGCTACGCCTGGGTGGTGCTGGTGGCAAGCATGGGCTGTAACTACCTGACCGGTGTCCTGCTATACTTTGTTGGCGTCATCCACGTGGAGCTCCTCGACAAGTTCCAAGGTGACGTCACCACCACGGCCTGGGCTGGCTCCCTCTACTCTAGTCTGGAAATGCTGGGAGGTGAGCCACTGAGCCACAGGGTCGCTGTCGTCATCGTCGTCGTCATCATCATCATCATCATCATTTGATATCATGATCGTCATCATGTTCATCATCATTACCATGTTCATCATCATCATCATGTTCATCATCATCATCATCATCATCATCATCATCATCATCATCATCATTATCATCGTCATCATCATCAGCAGCAGCAGCAGCAGCAGCAGCATTAGGTGTAGCAACAGCATCTTGATTTTCAGAATTATATTTGCAGGATGAACATATATTTTGAAAGACTGGGTTTTATTTTTGTTCGTTTTTCCCTCCCCTCAAAACCTGCAGTTTGAGGGAAAAAAAAAAATTATGTGTAGAGTTCACAACATGAATGGTTGAGGAATATAGAGTTAATTTGTCTAATTTTAGAAGAAGTGGTATGATTTAATGTTTACAGCTGCGGGAGAGTTTTGTATCATCAATATTTGCACATTTGGAATGATTTCAGAATGTTTGTAGAGTCCTGATCTAAAATTACTGAAAAAATTGTGGTTTTGTTTGTTTCTCCAGTTTTAGAAGAGTTCCTGTAGATCAGTACCTATGGTTCTATGGGAATGTTTGCGGGCTCAATGTTTACAATTCTGGAAGACTATTTCTGGGGTCATTGCCTACAATTTTAGAAAAATGCTCGTTGTGCCAATATTTATAATTGTGAAAAAAAAAAATGTTGGATCAACATCTACCTTTTTAGACAAATATTTGCAGGTCAATCACTTAGATTTGAGCAGTCTTGTCCGTTTTGGGATAAAAAAAAAAAAAAAAAAAAAAAAAAACATTGTGCGATCAGTCTTGTCCGTTTTGGGATTAAAAAAAAAAAAAACAAAAAAAAAACACACACACACACCACATTGTGCGATCACAATGCAGAATCGTAGAAGAGTGACTATGGACTCTGTGTTGACGTTGTTAAATGTATGTGTATATTGCTGGTGTGTACAGTTGTAGATTAGGGTCACGTCTTTCTTTTCGTTTTCGTTCTTTTTTTTTTTTTTCTGTCTTTTTTTTTTTAAAAAATTTTTCTTTTTAGAATTTTAGCAAAGAGTCTGATCAGTACAATTAATGTACGTATAACTTTCAGAAGAATATTCGTACGTCAGGTTCTGCAATATCAGGAGAATGAGGAAGACAGGAAATTCAGAGTGCAAGGATAGGCTGTTGTAGGGCTGACAGATTATGATGAAAGTGACGAAAATAATGAATAGTGATAATTACTCTTAACACAGGAAAAAAGGCCGTCAAGTGGCTGATGATAATGATGATGATGATGATGATGATGATGATGATGATGATGACGATGATTATCATGATCACGATCATCCTCCTCCTCCTTCTCCTCCTCCTCCTCCTCCTCTCTCTTCATTGTCATTATCATCATCAACACGAGAAGAAGAAGAAGAAGAGAAGAGAAGAAGAAGAAGAAAAAGAAGAAGAAGAAAAAAGAAGGACGACAGAAACAACATACAATAAAAGAAAAAAACAATAACAACAACAACAACAACAACAATAATAAATAATAATAATAATAAGTGATAATGATAATAATAATAATAATAATATGATACCAGCGAAAATAGAGACTGAACGACGATGACTGATCATTAGAGTATCATCCCCAGTTCTAACAGTAACAGCAGAAAGAAAGACGGTGGAGGAATGGTAAAAGCTCACCGGAATGATGCGTCCTGGCGTGCAGAATTGTCTGCCCCCATTTATTTTTTTCCCCTGGAACCCTGCCACCATTGTACTGTTGCAGCGCCCCTGGCCAGCACGTTGGTGTACGCGCACAGCTGTCGGCTCAGCGTGGTAGTGGGAGGCGTGCTGCTGCTGTGCGTGGGATTCGTCACTTCCGCTTTCGTCACTTCCGTTCTGCAGCTGGTGTTCACCTACGGCCTGATCGCCGGTAAGTTGGAGGGGAGTGAGGTGGGGGAGGGGGGGAAGGGGGGAAGGAGGAAACTGGAGGGGGAGTGGGGGGGAGGGGGGGGGAGGAGTAACTTACGATGATTCGGATTCAGTATGCGCTAGTTTGCTGTTCTTCATTCCCTGTGGTGTAATGGCTGTACCTTTGGGGGTGGGGGTGGGGGGTGGGGGGTAGGGGGGGATAACTAGCATTCAGCATTCCCTGCTGCCTTCCAGTACCCGTCGCCTAGTGACTGTATAGCTTCATCAGTTTTTGAAGCGATGCTCTTGCTACAGACAATCCGATGAAGGGGAATTGTAGGAGTGGTAAATCGATGACAGTATGCATCTGTTGCCGTATGCAGGATCCCACGAGTTTAATGAATAGCTATGGACATCGGAAAATTGATTCATGGTATATGTGCGAATTCTGGCAACTGATAGGTTCAAGACTCTTTTTTTTTTTTTTTTTTTTTAAGTAAATCATCATATAGTACAGCATAATGGGAAGGATTGGTTGAAAAAAAAAAAAAAAAAAAAAAAACCAGACGTACCAAACATAATGATAACACCATTTTACATTTTGAAGACAAAAGGTTAGAACGTGAAAGGGGTGCAAAGACTTGTGTAAACCAATTTTTTTTAAGTTGAAAATAGAAAAGGAAGAAAGAAAGAAAGAAAGAAAGAAGGAAAGAAAGGGACAGAAAGAAAGAAAGAAAGAAAGTAAGAAAGTAAGAAAGAAAGAAAGAGAAAACGAAAGAAAGAAAGAAAGACAGAAAGAAAGAGAATACAGAAAAAAATGAAGATAAAAGAAAAGAGAAAAAATACATACAGAAAGAAAACATAGCAAGAGAAAAAAAAAGACAGACAGAAAAAGAAAGAAAGAGAAAGAAGAAAAAGAAAAGAAAAAAGAAAAAAAAAAAAAGAAAAGAAAAGAAAAGAAAAAAAAAAAGAAAAGAGAAGACAGAAAGACAGAACTGAATTAGAGACGAGGCGGTTTAAACATTTCTTCTTTTTCTTTTTTTTTTAATTCCTATCTGTTTTCTTCATGTGCTTCGCCATGCGCGATGGGTTAAGTAACTTGGTGGTTTCTGTGAATCGTGTGCATTTATTCGTTCGCTGTCCTCATGGGCTCGGGGTTGTGTACGCTGGCAGACGCAGCCACTGACTGATGTGTGTTATACCGTAGGTGTCTCAGTCGCCTGGTTTACTGGTTGTTATCTTCACTGGCTTTCCTTCATCATGCACTCGGGCAACTGTATGTGTGTGTGTGTGTGTGTGTGTGTGTGTGTGTGTGTGTGTGTGTGTGTGTGTGTGTGTGTGTGTGTGTGTGTGTGTGTGTGTGTGCGTGTGCGTGCGTGCGTGCGTGCGTGTGTGCGTGCGTGTGTGTGTGTGTGTGTGTGATTTCCCCAGGCACCGGTTTGGCGCTAACCTACTCACCATCTCTCATGATCATCTCTTTCTACTTCCACAAATTCCACGGTCTGGCATCGGGTCTCTCCGGCTCTCTGGCTTCGCTGTGGGAATCCTGACAGGCTCCCTGATGACCCAGACCTTCATAGACATGTACAGCCTGCGAGGGGCCTTCTTCTTGATCGCTGGCTTAGGGATTCAGTGCTGCGTCTTTGGAATGCTCTCTACCGCCCAACGCAGCACGAAGGCAAAGGACGATCGCGCCAGGGACATAGTCCAGAGAGCAAGGAGTCACTTGGAAGGCTTCTGGTGAACGATCTGAAGCTCCGGCCTTGCTGAAAGACCGCTCCAAGGATACTTATAATCAAGAAGTTCATGTATTTGGTGAATGTCGTGATCCAGCATTAACTGTAGGTGAAGATGGGCTCAGCGTAGTGGAGAAAACGGAGGCGAATGGGCTTGATTCTACGCAGACGTTTTTGAGGTCTTCTGAGAGGACACGAAACCATTCAGTTCCCAGCTCTCGAATAGAATGTGGTCACATCAGTGACGGGGAAGACAGAAACGGCTCACCCTTGTTGAACCCAGAAGAAAACCCTGATGTTGACATCTCAGGTGGTTTAAAACCAATCGAAGACGACCCCGGAAGATCAGCTTCTCTCCACAGATGTTTGTACATGTTCAGAGGGGTGTGCTCCCTGATGAAGAACTGGGCTTTTCTCGCCCATTGCTGTGGCATTTTCTTCGCGGCAGTCAACGTATCCGGGGTCTACCTTCACCTTCCAGAGTACGCCAGAACCCAGGGCACGCAGTCCACCCCAGGCTGCCGCGCTCTT
>JADBJO010005262.1:93443-95943 GCA_016801955.1 Conus betulinus
TCTCTCCCACCGTCGGAAGCAGCCCCTGGCGTCTGACTCTACGCCAATTGAGTATGCAGACTTATAACCGGTAGACTGCTGCTACTTCCCGTGTTTTGTCGACGCTGCAAAGCGAAGCTGGAGTGACCTCTCCAGAGCGCAAAGCCTGGGTAAGTAAGTATGGAGGGCAAGCTGTTACCCATGCAGCAGACGTCCCCCCCCCCCCCCCCCCCCCCCTCTCCACGTCGCTGGAATGGTCCATTGGAAAGGCAAACGCCGATACACATGGTTCCAGTGCCGTCGCAGGAGTTGCCAGAACGTTGCTGTATACAGCCTCGGACTGCCTTGGGGACTCCGACTCCGGATTTTTCCTCAGGGTTGACTCCCGAAGCCTTTCCTAAGAGTGGGTAGAGCCGCAAGGCAGCGGGGAGGATTAAGATCAGAGTTTTCCTTCTCTTAGGTATGACGATATGTATGACGGCATCAAGCAGGCACTGGGCCCAACACAGAAGAAAACTGCCCCTTTGAAATCAGCTACAGGGGAGGTGATTCAGGACAGAGAACAACAGATGGAGCGCTGGGTAGTACACTACACTGAGCTATATGCGAGGGAAAATGTAGTCACAGAAGATGCCCTGAATGCCATAGAGTGCCTACCAGAACTGGAAGAGCTTGGCAGAGAACCAACCATAGACAAACTCAACGCAGCCTTGGACTCTCTTGCCTCTGGCAAGGCACCAGGGAAAGACGGTATTCTCGCCAAAGTACCGAAGTGCTGTAAAGAGACACTCATCACCGAGTTGCATGAAATCTTCTGCCTCTGCTGGAGTGAAGGCGAAGTACCACAAGACATGAGGGATGCTAACGTCGCCACACTATAACAAAGGTGACAGAAGCTATTGAAATAATTATCGTGGCATATCCCTCCTTAGTACATGGGAAAGTCTTTGCACGAGTAGTACTGAAGAGGGATCCAAGTACTTGCAGAGCAAGTTTATCCTGAATCGCAGTGCGGTTTCCGTGCCAAGAGATCCACTATAGATATGATCTTCTCCCTTAAACAACTTCAGGAGAAATGTAGGGAGCAAAGGCAGCCACTCTACATTGCCTTTATAGATCTCACAAAGGGCTTTCGATCTGGTCAGCAGGGATGGCCTCTTCAAGATCCTCCCCAAGACTGGATGTCCACCCAAACATCTCAGCATCATCAGATCCTTCCACGAAGACATGGAAGGCACTGTCGTTTTGACGGCTCAACATCAGCTGCCTTCAACGTACGGAGTGGAGTGAAACAGGGTTGCGTCCTGGCTCCCACCCTGTGTTTGGAATTTTCTTTGTTGTGATGCTGAAACACGTATTTGGTTAAAGTCAAGCTGAGGTGCCTGCGTTATTTCCTCTTTACAGACGACGCAGCAGCAACCGCCCACTCAGCCGATGACCTACAGCAGCTCATAACTTGCTTTAGCGATGCCTGCCAAGACTTCGGGCTTACCATATAGCTTGAAGAAAACACAGGTCATGGGACAGGATGTTTGACTCTCCCCCAGTCATCAGCATCAATGACCATAAACTGTCGTCCATGACTTTATTTATCTGAGCTCAAATATCTCAGACACCCTCTCACTTGACGCAGAGCTCAACAGGCGCATCGGCAAGGCAGCTACCACCATGACCAGACTGACAAAGACAGCATGGAACAACAGCAAGCTGACCGAGCACACAAAGATCCAGCTCTACAGAGCCTGCGTCGTGAGCACCCTCCTGTATGGCGGCAAGTCTTGGACTTTGCGTGCCCCCAAGAGCGAAAGCTCAATGCTTTTCATATGCGTAGCCTCTGACGCATTCTGAACATCACCTGGCAGGACAAGGTCCCAAACAACACTGTCCTGGAAAGAGTCGGATGCACCAGCATGCACATGCTGCTGGAACAGAGACGTATGCGCTGGCTCGGCCATGTCGTGTGCATGGATGTCGGACGGATCCCTAAAGACTTCCTCTATGAAGACTTGTGCAGGGAAAACGTCCCACAGGCAGACCACAGCTGCGATTCAAAGACGTGTGCAAGAGGGACCTAAAAGCCTTGAACATTGACCAGAACAACTGGGAGCAAAACAGCCCTCGAACGGTCAGCCTGGAGACAGACTGTGCAGAAAAGGTCTCTCCAAGTTCGAAGAGACACTCGCTCAGCAACACGGGGAAAAGAGAATGAGAAGAAAGGCTGCAGCCCAGGTAGACAGACCAGCGTCAGACTTCACCTGTGCCCTCTGCCACAGGGACTGTCATTCCCGCGTCGGACTAGCCAGCCACACCCGTCGCTGTACCAGAATAGACACCTAGAGCGCAACTCCATAGTCGTCCGAGACTGAAGGATGCATACTTGGAAAGTTATGTGTACTGCCACACTCATTCTGTTCGTTACAACAACAACAAACAACAACAACAACAACAACAACAACAACAACTACAACAAGAAAAGGGGAATGAGAGAAAGAAGGAAAGAAAGTAAGACAGAAAGACATGC
>JADBJO010005262.1:100943-108443 GCA_016801955.1 Conus betulinus
CACACACACACACACACACACACACACACAAACTCTCTCTCTCTCACACACACACACACACACACACACACACACACACACACACACACACACACACATTCTCCACTACTGCTAAAAAGTGTCAGCCACTTCTGCTTTCCACTCAATAAAGTATTATCATTGACTGTCTTAATGTTCGTATCCCTTAGTTAAGGTACTGTTCTTTTTTTTCTTAAACTCTTGAAATATCGATGTTCTGTATACAGTGCAGAATCTGCCCATTCAGCCTTCTTCTTCCTCTACTTCGAATTGGGTTCCACACTGAGCAAATGTTGACCACATTTTAAAAAAAAAAGTATTTGAAATAACTCCATCAGGTAAAATGGACAAACAAATTACAAGACAAAACAAGACTGATATCTTTTTTCAGACAAGATAAACAATACTCAGGACAACGAAAACGACCAACGAGCAATCACTTACCTTGCCAAATTCGGCGCAAGACGGGTGTTGAATCTTATCTAGTTTCACGCGCATCCCTCCATCGTAATTTGTTGCAGCATCCTCCGACATCAAGGCGGTTTTTGTTTATATGATTTCAAGAGCTGCCATCACATAATTCAACGCTCATCTTGCGCTGAATTTGACAGGAGAAGTGACTGCTCGTTCTTCATGCTGGTTGTCCGGAGTGTTGCTTATCTTGCCTGAAGAAGACGTAATAAAAGGCCGCGAAACGCGTCGTGTTTTGTCTTGTAATTCGGTTGTCCGTGTTGTCTGGTGGAGCTTTTTACAATACATTTTAAAACGCGTTGGCCCTTTCGCCTGTAGTCGCCTCACTTTGCAAGCAAATACTGACCAGATTTATCCAGCTTTCGCTGTTGCAGGTTAAGGCCTGGCTATCTCCTAATGGTGTCCCAGACCACTCTGCAATGTCCATCATTTTCTTTTTTTTCTCCCTTTCTTTCTATCACCCACACGAGTTATTTCAATACAGGCTTCTGTATTGTATCACATGACCAGATGAACTTTTTTTCTCTCTTTTCTTTTTGTTCCTTCTCAACTGATGTTAACGTTTCCGTCCGGCGGCCATTTTGATCGTGCGCCAAACATGAGGAGATAAGTGGTTTCTCGTTCTTCATTTTCACTGTCCTAAATGTTATTTGTTTTTGCCTGAAGAAGATCCAAGAGGTCGAAACGCATTGTGTGTTGTCCTGTACTTTGTCTGTGTCCTTGGCGGTAACTAACGCTCTCCTTTCTAAATTTGGCTTCATTTTCCATCCTCTGTCACTCCGTTTTGAAACTGGTGTCAGCAATTTGTCACATAGTCTGAAAAGCCTCCTAAGGGTTTGGCGCACTTGTTCAGCAGTATAAAAGAATAAATACTATTCCGTTGGACGAAAGGGACAAACAAACTACTACAAGACAAAACGCAATGCGTTTCTACATGTTTTGCTCTTCTTCTGGCAAGGTCAACAACATTCAGGACAATGTAAATGAAGAACAAGCAGCCATTTCTCTCGTCAAATTGGGGGAATTTCTCCCGCGGAGTTAACATTGGTTCTGACTCCATTTCCCATACAGTCCTTCGAATGAGACTATAGACCGAGGTTCCGTGTGTGAACGCACGCATAACATCTTGCACACACATAAAATCCCATCACCAACTTTTCGGAAGAGAAGGCCAGTTTTGGGCGTTGGTATGGATGACACGTTACACATAGCATGCATCCTGCGTAAGAAATGGAAAGAATGAAGGAAGAAAGGAAACTGAGTGAACGATATTGAATAATATGGACTGGAGGATACGGGAAACGACTGAATGAAGCGCCTGCTGACAGCTCTTCAATCGACACTACCCAGGTAGGCAGCTCGTTGTGTAAACGAGTGTGGATTGTAAAGCGCTTAGAGCTTGATCTCTAGCCAAGAATAGGCGCTATATAAGTAATCATAATGACACACAATAATACCACTCCCACGGGTTGCTGACCAGTGGTCTAATGCAGTACTACGAAGCAACCCTCGCCATTGTCCATCCAGGACTAATATTGCTGTTCATAGGTCCATTGCAGCTCCGCTACGTGCTACTGGCCAGGGTTGTAATACATTAGGCATTGCCCGCTGTCTACTTACAAGTGACATCCTTGTTCATGTGTGTGTTACAACACTCCCACGAGCTACTGACCACGTGAAGTATGTAGCATCACCATGTTACATTCCCATTGTCCACTCATCAGTAACATCGTGGTTCATGTGTGTGTTACAACACTTCCACGAGCTACTGACCACGTGAAGTATGTAGCATCACCATGTTACATTCCCATTGTCCACTCATCAGTAACATCGTGGTTCATGTGTGTGTGTTTCCAACACTCCTACGAGCTACTGACCGCGGGCATTATGCAGCACCATCGTGCTACATTCCCCATTGTCCACTCACGAGTAACACTGATGTCCATGTGTGCGTTACAACACATCCACTAGCTATTGACCAAGGGCATTATGTAGCAAAACCACGCTACATTCCCCCATTAACCACTCACAAGTAACATCGTAGTCTCTGTGTTGGGTGTTGCAGTTTTCCTAGGGGAGAGGGGGTGGGGGGGGGGGGGGGGGGGCTGTTGCTCATGGGCGTAATACAGCTACACCGGCAAGGAGTGAACCAAGATTCTTGCCACAGGCTGCCCACCCAAAAAAATTAAATAAATAAATAAATAAATAAATAAATAAAATAAATTTTAAAAAGGGTCAATGTTTTGCTTGAAGAGTCGAGTGTTTATAAACTGGCACAATGCAATACTTCTGAAAATTGTTATTGTGTCTGAAAGTTGATTCTCCTTGATTTCTTTCATATGGCCGTCAAGGTACATGACAGGTGGATTTCCAGACAAATTGAAATCAAACGAATGGGAACTATTTCGGGGGTCTATCACCTGGCGCAAATAGATAGGGTCACGGGTGAGTGCAAAGGCCTGAAATGTGACGCCAATTAACAGGAAAGGTCATGACTATCTTTTTTTCTGTATTTGAAGATTGTGTGTGCTGTCATCAGTGGAAATCTCCCAAAACAAGGGAAGTAATTAGTGGGGAGGTGTTCTTTTGATTAGTTATCATTTCAACATTCAATTCTGGCTCAAACGTATGGCAAGCCCCAAAACGCTTACATGGATTATAATAACAAATCTTAAATAAATGTCAGCGAACCGCCCAGAGAAACGTGGACAAATGAGTCACAAGACAAACCACAACGCGTTTCGACCTCTTAGCTCTTCTTCAGGTGCAACAAAAATGAAACAAATAACGAAAATGCACTTAGCTTTGATCGCCTTCTTCCTTGCGCTGAACCCAGAAGCGATCAAAGCTAAGTGCATTTTCGTCATTTGTTTCATTTTTGTTGCACCTGAAGAAGACCTAAGAGGTCGAAACGCGTTGTGGTTTGTCTTGTGACTCGTTTGTCCACGTTTCTCTGGGCGGTTCGCTGACATTTATTTAAGATTTGTTTAGATTTCCGCCTGCAGTCGTTTCACTTTGCACATGGATTATAATAGTGAATCAGTGCAAAATCCTAACTTTGACTTGCGGCCTCTTCGCTGACTCTTATGTTCTCCCGTTCTGCCTGCTCCACACGGCTGTGGCAGCGTTCAATCAGCGGCCATTTGCTTGCTCACTCACCTGATCAAGCGTTTTCAAATCACTTCCGCATGTTTTCTAACACTGATGGATGCGTATCTAACACGCTCTGCCTCATCCATCTTCCCTCTGAAACTTCCTTACCCCCTTCCCCTCCCTCTCTTTTCCCCCGCACACGCTATCCATCTCCGTCTCCTTCCCCACCGATCAGAAGAATAAATTTGAAACAAAATTCCAACGTGCTGCTCTCTCTCTCTCTCTCTCTCTCTCTCTCTCTCTCTCCAATTACGACAATGATTGTAGTGTGGGCGCCTGTCCAGTCGCTTTGATCCGTGACCAATAGAGCTCAAGCGTTGGTGTTTACATTCCACCAATCAACGTCCAGTATTTTTTTTTTTTTGCTGGCTTCTGTCAGGTGACAGGCTGATGGCTACCTCTGCCATTTGCCCCGTGGGGATTTTGGAGGCTCGTTTAGTCTGAATTGTTATTTCCATCTTTTTGAATTTCTAGTGTTTCTTTTTAACTCTGTGTTTTAAAGGGGAAAATGACCCGTTAATGTGTGCTGTCTCTCACTGTCACAGCTTAGGTGCGCACACGCCAGATTGTTTGTTTGTCTTGGAATTCTGTTTCGATTTTTGATTCAAGTATTGTAATAGTAAATCTTTATAACTATCGTATTATCAGTTATCAGTGTATGTGCATGTGTATGTGTGTGTGTGTGTGTGTGTGTGTGTGTAGTAAACGTTCAAATTCGCTTTTTTTCTCAGCAATTACAAGCATTAGCAACAAGGTGAAAAATCCATTGGCAGAACAATAAACAATAGTAAGACTTTTCTAGCCCTCCTCTACACGAAGAAGTCGATACAGGCTAGATATCCATGGTTAAGATTGTCTCCAGTATTTTGTAAGTACTATGACCGTTATCAAACTATGATCCGTAAAGGCCATAAATAACAGGCTAAGTTTCAGTTTCACTTTCAGTTTCATCAAGGCGTCACTGCGTGCAGACTAGTCTATATACGCTACACCACATCCGCTAGGTTTCAAGACCACACTGCCCATGATTTAGAGCTGATGGATATATGAATCAAGGAACAAGATGAGAGAGTTCAGTTACGAAGAGGGTCTCAGGGTTTTGGCCTGGCAGATGTCTGACATGCTCATTCAGCTTAACGCGTGGGTGAAACCTTGGGATACGCTAAAACTTTCAACAGACGAATGACATTTGGCATTTACTATGGCATTGTGATCATGTACAGTCACTGTTTCACTTATCAGCACAAGGTACGTCGAGTGATATGCTGATACTGCTAGCACTATGAACTTTAAATGGTATAAAGACCAGATCTTTTAATACAGTTTCTTGCTGGTAGCGGACCAGATGTTAATAAACAGCGGACTAAACATGGGACAAAGACTGGACACATCTTCATGTTGCTTGCCGAATGCTGCGTCATGTGTGGTTAATTAAACAAGTTCAGCCACCTACAAGCAGTAACCGCCTTTTGTTAAGTAGTTACTACAGTACATTTGCTTCCGTGTGTATCTTTTTTTTTTTTCTTCCTCCTATCTTTCTGCCTTCTTTTCTTTCTTGCTTGCTTCCATTTTCTCTCTATCTTGCTGTCTGTCTTTCTTTCATTCTCTCTTTCTTCCTCTCTCTCTCTCTCTCTCTCTCTCTCTCTCTCTCTCTCTCTCTCTCTCTCTCTCTTTCTGTCTGTCTTTTCCTTCCGTTCTCTTATTTTTTTTTCCCGCATACACAGAGTGAATGTGTGTGACACGACCCAAACAATAGAAAACGAATAAACCCTGACGCTTTGTATCAAACGCCAAAACACTTTTAAGTCTCACCAGAGAATTTCCTTTAGTAGTAGAACATACGGACTAGCATGGTGCGCGAGAGTTGTGGTTATTTATCTATTTCGGCACCTATCGGCCCCTTAGCTTAGAACACGGGGTACTGTATTCTAAAATAAGGACATGGGGACCACACAGTAGAGTGCCATCCACTTGGAGTATGCCGTCTGTGAAAGTGGCTCAAATTTCCTGACCAGCGCTGCAAGGGTCTGTATCTCTCGGGCCTGGCTAACTTCATGATACACACACACATATATATATATATATATATATATATATATATATATGTGTGTGTGTGTGTGTGTGTGTGTGTGTGTGTTTAAAATAAGGTATTAAAAGGAAGTTTTAAAACCTACAGCACTGTTTTACTGTTTCGAGCGCTTGCTCTCTTCAGGATGGTTTAGTGTCACTCACTGCCGGTGTTATACGTTTTATTAGGCTTTCTTAGCAGTATTATATATATATATATATATATATATATATATATATATATATATATATATATATATATATATATATACATAAATAAAGTATAAACAAAGCTTACTCTTACGTCTTAAATTGAAGAAATAGGGAAGAGCATTCATATATGCAGTGGTAGACATTCTGCCTAACAAACAGTATGTGCTTGAGTGAGTGAATGGGGAATAATAAATGTTTCTCAAAATGATCATTCAGCAAGCTTACAGTCTCCAAGGAGGAGACAATCTCCAATAAGGAGGAAACTCGCCAACATATAACTCCTGGTCAGATACCGGTATTTCGAAATCTGATTGTTTCTCCTCAGTGACCGCGGAAAGTGGTAATTCGACTCCTCTGCCTTTTCGATTTTAAGAAGAATGCTATCCCAGAAAAAGGCTGGTGTGCAATACCGTAGTATTTTTATTGAGTTTTCAAAAACCCACCAAAGGCGCCACCTAAGAAGCAAAAGAAAATCATGAAAGAGTAAAAACAAGCTACATTTTCTTGTGAAAAGTAGAAAATACAAAAAAAAATAACCTCTTAAGACACAAGTGCTGAGGATCAGTTCTTGGAATGAATCCGCAAGGAACTAAATTACAATAAACTAATAAATTACAAGGATAAGTACCGAGCGCCATTCCAGCAACTTACAGAGCAGCTTGGTGTTGCAATGACTGCAAGAAATATTCAGTTATAAACAAAGCTTGCCGTTATGTCTTAGATTGAAGAAATAGGGGGAGAGCATTCATATCTGCAGTGGTAGATAATTCTGCCTAACTAACAGTATGTGCTGGAGTGGGTGAAAATCATGAAAGAACAACATAAGCTACATTTTCTTGTGAAAAGTAGAAAATATCAAAAATAACCTCTTAAGACACAAGTGCTGAGGATTTATTAGTTTATTGTAATTTTAGTCCCTTGTGGACTTATTCACTGAGGCGGCTCAGAAGATGGGACAGCAAAAGAAAAAAAGAAAGTTCATCGAAGTGTCTGTGAATGAATGAGGTGATACTTTCTGGAGACCGAGGATCACTTGTGTGGCTCCATGACTTCACATTCTGTGCTGTCAGCGTAGGGTCGTAAGGAAGAAACAGTTTGGTGCCGTGTCCATACAGGCCACTCGCTTTACACCCTTTTTTTTTGTTTGTTTCAAACTCTGTGCCACCTCAGAGGCAGTGCACCCACGCCATTCATTCTGACACCCGTCCACAGCCACAGCCCGATCAGCCCCGCCGCAGCCCCGGCATTGGCAATCCACAGGGAGCAGTCAATGTCAAGTCGTCAAGAGGCAACCCACCGGAGGAGACACTGCACTGCTGCCGAGTCACTTCGGTGGTGTTCAGTGGCGCCTGTTCTGATCTAACATACGCAGGACACCACCTACTCTCCGGAGGGCGCCACCACGTCCGCCCAACGACAGCCCCCCCCCCCCCCCCCCCCCCCCCCCCCATAGACTCACCGATACCGGTGACCCCGACGGAACCAAACCAAGGCCACAGACGTGGAGAGGACATCGAAACTGAGGACACCATGAGAGCAGGGCATGAAGGGCCACAGAATTTGAGACTTTTTTTTTTT
>JADBJO010005262.1:118443-120943 GCA_016801955.1 Conus betulinus
AAACCATGAACCTGATCAAAGTTTTTATTATTGATGTATAATGTAAATCATAGACCAAGAGCAACATAGGCACAGAAAACAATGCAGAAAAATAGCACTGTCTGTAGCAATGAGACAAGACACAGGCACAATGCAGAATGAAATAAAGTAAATAAAATGATTTTAAAAAATCAATGTGATAAATAAACAAATTCAGTGTATGCCGTCTCTCATGAATAAACATGTAAAAAAAAAGTCATCACCAAAAATGTAACTGCAAGAAAAAGATGTAATTATAATAAAATCTTGAAGACAAAGAAGGTATTCTTGGCCTCCAGGAAGTCGTCCGAACGCACCTGTCCTATGTCTATCGTTTCCGCATCCGGTCCCACTGGTTTCCGTCTCCGGTTTCTGTGACTTCCGTTTCCGGTGTTACGTAAGGCGCGCAAAGGGAGGTGACTGCTTCCAGGGGGCGTGAGGGAGTTTACCGGAACAGGGTCCTGTCCTGGCGCGCTCTCTCGCCATGCCCTGCACAAACTCGTCCCGCGTCAAGCTCTTGTCTCCTGCAACACAGAACCGAGATCGTCAGGGTTGTTTCATTGTACTGACACTTTCTGTCTTTTTTTTTAAATTTGCTTTCTGATCATAGCACTCATAAACAAGTTCACGAAAGCGTGAAACGGCATACCGGATTACATGAACATTTGCTGACAGATAAGAAAGTTGCCATGCTACGAACACGTCAGAAAATTCAACGACCGTAAAGAATAAAGACAAAACATTCTTCTTTTTTTTTTTCTTTCGCATGCCATGCTACATGGTTAGTGAGGCAAAGTCAGCAGTCAGACCCCTGCAGAGAACCCCTGCTGGTCCCCCACAGTTTCTCCTGGACCTCAACCGGACTCGGACACGTCTGGTGTCTCAAGGCTTCAAAGAGGGGGGGGGGGGGGGGGGGGGGGGGGGGGGGGGGGGGGGGGGGGGGGGGGGGGGGGGGGGGGGGGGGGGGGGCAGGACTGTAAGATGTGGGTAGAAGGAGTTTGAGGGACTGTACCACAAGGGCTCGTGGTCCAGAATGAGAGAGTTTGAGAGGTGAGAGATGGGAGGGGGAGCTGCTGGCAGTGTCCTGTTCGCAGCATGAAGATGGTGACTTGAGATGCCCCGTCGAGCTGGTGGATGCTGTCCTCTTCAGTTCCAATGTACAGGCAGCATGAAGATGGTAACTTGAGATGCCCTGTCGAGTTGGTGGATGCTGTACTCTTCAGTTCCAAGGTACAGGACATATTTAGAGAGGAAGACGGAAGATGGGGCAGAAACAAACAAGCAAACAAAGAAACAAACACATTAACAACAACAACAAACAGACAGACAGACAGACAGACAGACACTAGGCAACCATGCAGAGTAGACATGGGAACCATTTGCGGCGATCCGGCTATGGCTTACTACCCACACATTCGACACTGGCAATAACTGATAGCAAACACCCAAACACTCACTCAACCAGACCACCCAAGGATTTACAAAGACAATAACAGTTTATTAATTATAAATCGACAATACTCATTCATTCCATATGGGAGAGAGGCCTAACCAAAGAAGACTGAAGACAGAGGAGAGACCAAGTGAGAATAGAATGGTAAAGAAGAGGGGAAAGAACCTATCAGTTCTAAGTTACCTATGGAACAAAATAACCCAAAAGCCCAAGAAAAGCAAAACCTCCTTCCCCCGGGACTCCACTACCAGCCCAACTAATTAAAGAATTTCATAATGAAAGAAGAACGATAGAGGAGAGACAGACTAAATAAGATTCAAGACAGGTCAAAAAACCTTCACACCACCACCAAAGCAATCACAACCATTTCCACTCAGTCACTCCAAAACAGCCAGACTTCATTTCCCTTTCCTCGTCAACATGCCAGCCTGCATGTAATTCACTCCTATTTCAGTCCCACGTCCACGGCAACACAACACAAGCACGAATACACTTAGACATCACCCAAGTCCGAGTTCCTGCGACGCACGGTCAGCTCTAAATTGTCCCACATCCAGGGCCACACGGATCAGCCAGAACAGTAGCGTTGAAGAAGTCCCGGTCCCCACGTCGTCAGTTCTAGAAGATGGGAGGGGTGGACGTGACAGACCTCCAGGGGTGTCCAGAGGTGGATCCGGCCTTCTGAGACAAACAGGGTCAACGCCCTGCAGCGACGATCAATACGTGTACAGGGCAAATTATCAGGGTGTGTCTGGGTGTGCATGCGCGCATGCGTGTGTACCGTGAGCGGGGACTCTATTTAATCAAGTCTAACCACTTGTTTTCAAATTTTACTGGAAAATAACTATCAAGCAACTCATCCCCTTTTTCACAATGGGATGAAATACTGAAATTATTCTTAAAACAATACAAAATATGACACAAAGACAGAGGGCTGACAAAAACAGATAAACACGACGGGACGAGTCCAAAGCGTGGGCGTCGGGATAGGAGACCCTTATTTTCCGACTTAATCTTAGTCACACAGGC
>JADBJO010005262.1:125943-128443 GCA_016801955.1 Conus betulinus
TCCTACGTGACAGTTTCCGTTTCATCAAGGAGCTGTCACTGAGTGCGGACTAATCCATAAACGCTACAGCACGTCCGCTAAGTTTCGAGACCACACTGTGCATGATTTAAAGCTGAGAGATAGATTCATGACTTAGACGAGAGAATTTCAGAACGTTTCATGGCTCCGGCTTAGCAGGTGTCTGACCTGCGCACTAGCCTGACGCGCTGGTCAGACCTTTGGACACATACCTAGTATTGAGTGTGCTATTATTATCATTGTATGTGTGAGTGGTGAGTGTACACGTGTGTGTGTGTGTGTGTGTGTGTGTGTGTGTGTGTGTGTGTGTGTGTGTGTGTGTGTGCTTGATTGTGTGGGCACGGGCCTGTGTGTGTATAGAGTGTGCGATTGCATGGTGTGTGTGTGTGTGTGTGTGTGTGTGTGTGTGTGTGTGTGTGTGTGTGTGGTGTGTGTGTGTGAAACCATGTTCAAAGTCGCCTCCAACGAGCAGACAATCCCGACATGGCTTTTAGCGGTCGGCTGGGCTCTAAGCTGAACTGAGACCTGCTCTTGCTCCGCGACACCCATGAGCTAAGCTGACAAACACAGGAAACGCAGTACTAGCATTCTACCCCGGCAGCTTCACGAAGTGAAGGAAAAGTAAAAACCCCTTCCCCACCCCACCCCCTCCCCCCATCCACCCACCCCACCCCCCACCTTCACCCTCAGACAGTCTCCGCCGCCCTCCACCCCTCTTCTCCTCTTACTGGATGCCCCCCCCCCCCCCCCCTTCCCCTCCCTCCCCCCCACCCCTCCCCCATCTCCTCTTTCAGCCTGTTTCAGACCATTACACACCGGTGGTGCCAGAGTAAGTGGCCATTACTTCTGATTTCCGGCCACGCTGTCTGTCTTTAGTAAAGAAAAGAGCCAACGGATCAGAAAGGATTAAAGCCTACAAAATATCAAAAATATATGTTTTGGTTCTGTCGAGACACTCTGTGTATCGCGATGGATCAGGATTGGTCGTGGGGATGGGGTGGGGTTGTGGGGTTGGGGTGGAGGGTGGGGTGGGATGGTGGTGGTGGTGGTGGTGGTGGAGAGGAGTGGTGGGGGTTGGTAAGGAGAGAGGAAAATAGATAGGGGCAGCCGCGGGGGGGGGGGGGGGGGGGGGGGGGGGGGTGTAGGGGTGGGGAGGTGGGGAGGAGGAGGAGGTGTGTGTGTGTGTGGTGTGGGGGGGGGGGGGGCGTAGTCATGAACATATTACTAAGGCTCGCTACAGAGGAGATGCGCATGTACGCACACGTAGGTAGACATGTGTGGGCGCGGTCTCTCTCTCTCTCATTTCCCTCTCTGTCTCTGACTGTCTCTGTCTGTCTGTCTGTCTCTCTCTCTCTCTCTCTCTCTCTCTCTCTCTCTCTCTCACACACACACACATACACACTCGCACACACACACACACACACACACACACACACACACACATACACACACAATCAGACACACGCTCGAATGCACGCACGCGCTCACACACACACAACAACAACAACAACAACAACAACAACAACACCATGACCACCACCACCACGTACGCGCGCGCACACTCTTACACACACACACACACACCACACACACCACACACACACAGTGAGAGAGAGAGACAGACAGACAGACAGACAGACAGACGGACAGATATACAGACAGACAAACAGATAGACAGACAGAGACAGAAAGGGACACACACACACACACACACACACACACACACACACACACACACAGGGACAGAAAAGCTGAGAGACAGAGAGAGAGAGAGAGAGAGAGAGAGAGAGGAGAGAGAGAGAGAGAGAGAGAGAGAGAGAGAGAGAGAGAGAGACAGATAGACAGAGAGACAGAGACAGAGAGAGAGAGAGAGGAGAGAGAGAGAGAGAGAGAGAGAGAGTATGAACGACGCAGATACGCAGACGAGAGTGACAGCCGACAATTGTACACCTTTCCGGTTCCCGAGGTGTTGTGCTTGTTGCAGTACTTTGTCACGTGTTCTCGCTCACTGTCGTCCCTTGTGTGCATGTCTGCGTAGCAAACCCAATCCCCCCTCCCCCCCCCCCCCCCCCCCAAGCACCCTCCCTCCCATCTGCACCCTCCACCCACCCTACCCCCTCCTCGCCCTTCCATACTGTTAGACTATGTTGATGCTTATGCAAGAAATCAGCTGGAAAACTCTTGATTAAAGTCGGTGTGCGATGGAAGAAAGGATGGATGGGGGATGTGTGGTTTTCTGTGTTTCTTATGTGTGCCTGCATCCAAATACTTATCCATAGGCTGTAGTTAGTTTGTCCAGCATGTGTGAATGTGTAAGTGTGTGTGTGTGCATGCACGTGTGTGTGTGTGTGTGTGTGGTGTGTGTGTGTGTGTGTGTGTGTGTGTGTGTGTGTGTGTGTGTGTGTGGTGTGTGTGTGTGTGTGTGTGTGTGTGTGTGTGTGTGTGTGGTGTGTGTGTGTGTGTGTGTGTGTGTGTGTGTGTG
>JADBJO010005262.1:144784-147284 GCA_016801955.1 Conus betulinus
TGCATGAGTGCGCCCGTGTGTGTGGTGTGTGTGTCTGTATGTCTGTCTGTGGATAGACAGATCGATCGATGATCAATAGATAAGTTGGATCGATCGATCGATAGATGAGATAGGTAGAACAGATAAGTGTGTGCGTGGTATGTGTTATGTGCGCCACGGCGCAAACACGCGCCTTTCTTTGCGTGTGTGTGTGTGTGTGTGTGTGTGTGTGTGTGTGTGTGTGTTGTGTGTGTGTGTGTGTGTGTGGTGGGTGTGTGAGAGGACAAGAGACACAGAGAAGAGAGAGAGAGAGAGAGAGAGAGAGAGGAGAGAGAGAGAAATGACGTGGAACTGACGTCACTGGTCACAACTTGCGGGGCTTCCTCGTTTGCGAACGGACGACTGTTCCGACGTCTGTCTGTACCCTGCACAATGATAATGATGATGGTTATCATCACAATGACAGGGATGATAATGATGATGGTTATCATCACAATGACAGGGATGATGATAATGACGTCTGTCTGTACCCTGCACAATGATAATGATGATGGTTATCATCACAATGACAGGGATGATGATAATGACGTCTGTCTGTACCCTGCACAATGATAATGATGTGGTTATCATCACAATGACAGGGATGATGATGATAATGACGTCTGTCTGTACCCTGCACAATGATAATGATGATGGTTATCATCACAATGACAGGGATGATGATAACGATGTCTGTCTGTACCCTGCACAATGATAATGATGATGGTTATCATCACAATGACAGGGATGATGATAACGATGTCTGTCTGTACCCTGCACAATGATAATGATGATGGTTATCATCACAATGACAGGGATGATGATAATGACGTCTGTCTGTACCCTGCACAGTGAGAATGATAGTGGTTATCATCACAATGACAGGGATGATGATAACGATGTCTGTCTGTGCCCTGCACAATGATAATGATGATGGTTATCATCACAATGACAGGGGATGATGAAATGACGTCTGTCTGTACCCTGCACAATGATAATGATGATGGTTATCATCACAATGACAGGGATGATGATAATGACGTCTGTCTGTACCCTGCACAATGATAATGATAGTGGTTATTATCACAATGACAGTGATGATGATAATGACGTCTGTCTGTACCCTGCACAATGATAATGATAGTGGTTATCATCACAATGACAGGGATGATGATAATGACGTCTGTCTGTACCCTGCACAATGATAATGATAGTGGTTATTATCACAATGACAGGGATGATGATAACGACGTCTGTCTGTACCCTGCACAATGATAATGATAGTGGTTATTATCACAATGACAGGGATGATGATAATGACGTCTGTCTGTACCCTGCACAATGATAATGATAGTGGTTATCATCACAATGACATAGATGATGATAATGACGTCTGTCTGTACCCTGCACAATGATAATGATAGTGGTTATTATCACAATGACAGGGATGATGATAATGACGTCTGTCTGTACCCTGCACAATGATAATGATGATAGTGGTTATCATCACAATGACAGGGATGATGATAATGACGTCTGTCTGTACCCTGCACAGTGAGAATGATAGTGGTTATTATCACAATGACAGGGATGATGATAATGACGTCTGTCTGTACCCTGCACAATGATAATGATAGTGGTTATCATCACAATGACAGGGATGATGATAACGACGTCTGTCTGTACCCTGCACAGTGAGAATGATAGTGGTTATTATCACAATGACAGGGATGATGATAATGACGTCTGTCTGTACCCTGCACAATGATAATGATAGTGGTTATCATCACAATGACAGGGATGATGATAACGACGTCTGTCTGTACCCTGCACAGTGATAATGATAGTGGTTATTATCACAATGACAGGGATGATGATAACGACGTCTGTCTGTACCCTGCACAATGATAATGATAGTGGTTATTATCACAGTGACTGGGATGATGATAATGACGTCTGTCTGTGACCTGCACAATGATAATGATAGTGGTTATTATCACAATGACAGGGATGATGATAACGACGTCTGCTGTGACCTGCACAATGATAATGATAGTGGTTATTATCACAGTGACTGGGATGATGATAATGGACGTCTGTCTGTGACCTGCACAATGATAATGATAGTGGTTATTATCACAGTGACTGGGATGATGATAATGACGTCTGTCTGTGACCTGCACAATGATAATGATAGTGGTTATTATCACAATGACAGGGATGATGATAACGACGTCTGTCTGTGACCTGCACAATGATAATGATAGTGGTTATTATCACAGTGACTGGGATGATGATAATGACGTCTGTCTGTGACCTGCACAATGATAATGATAGTGGTTATTATCACAATGACAGGGATGATGATAACGACGTCTGTCTGTGACCTGCACAATGATAATGATAGTGGTTATTATCACAATGACAGGGATGATGATAAACGACGTCTGTCTGTGACCTGCACAATGATAATGATAGTGGT
>JADBJO010005262.1:149784-152284 GCA_016801955.1 Conus betulinus
TAAGTGTGTGTGTGTGTGGTGTGTGTGTGTGTGTAAGTGTGTGTGTGTGTGTGTGTGTGTGTGTGGTGTGTGTGTGTGTGTGTGTGTGTGTGTGTGTGTGTGTGTGTATGCTATGCTGTTGCTTTCAGAGGTTGACGTGGAGCCAGTGTCAGTGGTCCGGACCTGTGGGTTCCATTCAGGTGTGGCCCCATGAAAGGAGGAATGTTCCGACGTCTGTCTGTGCCCTGCACAGGGTGAATGACATGTAGAATCATGGGGATAGTGATGATAGTGATGACCATCATGATTATAATTATAGCAGTGATAATAACACAGGGAGAATGACATGCACAATCATGGGGGATAGTGATGATAATGATGACCATCATGATTATAATCATAGCAATAATAACAAATATAATAATGATAACAATAAATAATGATAATAATAATAACAATAACAGTGATGATGAAATGCAGAGTCATCGTGATGTTGAGGATAGTGACGACGATAATGATTATAATTATAGCAGTAATGGTAACATAACAACGATACTAACAGTGAGGATGACACGCAGAATCCTGGGGATGTTGAGGATAATGATGACGATAATGATTATAATCATAACAGTAATGATAACGTCATAATAATACTAACAATGAGGATGACAGGCAGAGTCATGTGAGATAGTGATGACAGTGATGGCGTTAATGATTTTAATCATAGCAGTAACAAAAAACGTACTAATAATATCAATGTTTATTATAATGATAATAATAGCAATGGCAGTTCAATGCGATAACAATGATAAACATGAAACTGATAAAGGAGGTGCTGATGATGACGATGATGATGATGATGATGATGATGATGATGATGATGATGATGATGATGGTGATGATCATGATGATGATCATGATGATGATCATGGTGATGATGATGAGGAGGAGGAGAGGAGGACAATAATAATGACCATGACGGATGATGATGATGATGATGATGATGATGATGATGATCATGATCATGATCATGATGATGTGACAGAAAAAAAAGGGGAGAGAGAGAGAGAGAGAGAGAGAGAGAGAGAGAGAGAGAGAGAGAGAGAGAGAGAGAGAGAGAGGAGAGTGAGAGAGAGAGAGAGAGAGAGATGCAGTGGGTGTGTCCTATGATGACGTGGAGCCGACGTCAGTGGTCAGGACCTGTGGTTTCTCGTCGTCCGTCCCTCCAGTCAGCTCTGTGAAAAGGACAACTGTTTCCGACGTCTGTCTGTACCCTGCACAGGGATAATGAAACAGACCCTGATAATGGTGTGGATGAGAATAACGATAATAGTAATGTTAAGAAAATGATAATGAACAGTCATATCGATAAGAAAGCAAAGTACGCTAATGATGTAAAACACACACACACACACACACACACACACACACACACACACACACACACACACACGCCAAGAGAAAATTAGATAATAGCATCACACACACACACACGCTGAGTCATGTGGATAGCGATGATAGTGATGGCGTGTGATAGTAGTGTGTGTGTGTGTGTGTGTGTGTTGTGTGTGTGTGTTGTGTGTGTGTGTATGTGTGTGTGTGTGTGTGTGTGTGTGTGTGTGGTGTGTTGTGTGTTGTGTGTGTGTGCGCGCGCGCGCGCGCGCGCGCGTGTGTGTGTGTGGTGTGTGTGTGGTGTGTGTCAGTGTGTGTGTGTGTGTGTGTCGTGTGTGTGTGTGTGTGTGTGTGTGTGGGTGTGTGTGTGTGGCTTTCAGAGATTGACGTGGAGCCAATGTCAGCGGTCCGGACCTGTGGGCTCCATTCAGGTGGCCCCATGAAAGGAGGAATGTTTCCGACGTCTGTCTGTGCCCTGCACATGAAGAATGACATGCAGAATCATGGGGATAGTGATGATAGTGATGACCATCATGATTATAATTATGGCAGTGATAATAACACAGGGAGAATGACATGCACAATCATGGGGATAGTGATGATAGTGATGACCATCATGATTATAATAATGGCAGTGAGATAATAACACAGGGAGAATGACATGCAGAATCATGGGATAGTGATGATAGTGATGACCATCATGATTATTAATTATGGCAGAAATAAAAAACACAGTGTGGATGACATGTATAATCATGGGGATAGTGATGATAGTGATGACCATCATGATTATAATTATGGCAGTGGATTAATAATAACACAGTGAAAATGACATGCATAATCATGGGGATAGTGATGACAGTGATGACCATCATGATTATAGTTATAGCAGTGATAATAACACAGTATGGATGGCATGCATAATCATGGGGATAGTGATGATAGTGATGACCATCATAATTATAATTATAGCAGTGATAATAACACAGTGAGAATGGCATGCAGAGTCGTGGGGCCAGAGTTTATAGTGATGATCATCATGATTATATTATAGCAGTAATAATAACATGATAGTGATGATAGTGATGACCATCATGATTATAATTATGGCAGAAATAAAAAACACAGT
>JADBJO010005262.1:162284-167836 GCA_016801955.1 Conus betulinus
TGTGTGTAAATTATCTCAGCTCTTTGAGTAAGTCAAGGTGGACGCAGATGACGAGGAATCTTGGCAACGTGGTCAAACGATAGATCACAGTTCTGGATCAGTGGACGTGTGGAATCTAATAAAGAAGTATAGCTTATTTTATTTTTAATATCTTTCGAAATATAGGTGTCCTCATCAAGTTCAGAGACAACTGAGTTTGGAAGGGATCTCACCCTCACCATGAGTTTGCAGGCGCGGATTCTTCTGTATTCATCAAGAGGTAATATCCCAGCTTCTCTTTACGTCATATCAGTAGAAGCCATCACAGTAACCCTAACGCTGATTTAAATGCAAAAGAATCAATACTGGTAAATTCATGGAAATACGACACAGAAGCCGTGAAAAAAAAAAACCTTCTGACCATAAGATGTGAGAGAACGAACTAAACTGGAGGCAACATAGGCAAGATTGAACCACAATTTATAAGAGGGATACTGAAAAACCGCGCAATGAAGCACTTTTTCTTCCTTGCTTTTTCAATGATACAGTTAATGTGTTTGTTCCAGACTAGTTTATAATGTAATGTAATGTAAAAGGATATTTATAGAGCGCTTTACCTCGCGATAGCCCAAAGCGCATATTACAGAAACATGATAAAATACTAATTCTAACTCAATGCACACACACACACACACACACACACACACACACACACACACACACACACACACACACACACACACACACACACACTATAATGAAGCGTATCAGCAAGAAAATTTACTTGTTTGCTCGTATTGATAGGAATGTCATTTAGACTGACAACAACAGGATCCTCTCGAGTAAAAATCGATGACCTTTTTGGTGAAAACCATAAAGACGATTTTTTCAGCAGATAAGAGAAAACCAGCTTGTTTCCTGTAACCAACAATACTCCTTACAGCATCCTGAAACATTGCTATAATGTGATTTCTTCTGGCTTTAGTTTTTGTAAAATGACAGTTTATCCACAGAGCAATATCGTCAGCATAAGCATGCTAAAATTGTACTTTTGGTGTCAATCTGCTTTATATAATAAAGCATGAGTGAGACAAGAGTAGGAGCAATGACACTCCCTTGAGGAACACCCATATTAGCCGCCCTTGTGGTGGAGAAAAAACATTTACTCTTACCTGAAATGTTCTTGCCAACAAAAAGGACTTATGAACATATAAAACCGACACTTTATCCTGACTGAGTATGCTTATTTTTTTTCCAATTTTAACTTCAATATTCTCTCAAAAACTTTATTCATGTGAGGAATCAAAGAAATAGGTCGAAAACTGTATGCGCTTGACTTTGATTTTACCTTCTTATGACCTGGAACTGTTATAGCCTTTTTTTTCAATCAGCTGGTAGAGTGCCCAAATTCCAACAAATCTGGAAAAAGTCTGATAGTTTTTGTAGACTGTCTGGAAAATGTTTGACCATGTTTTATCAGATTGGATCCTTTACCTGTTGCCGTTTTGCCTGGCTTTATGCTTCGAAGAGCAGAGACCAATACCTGGACTGTTAGATTTGAATTGATATAAGAAGAATTATCGTCAGTGTAATTTATTTCTAAAGGTCTATTCTCATCTTCAAATTGACGTCTTCGAATCTGTTCATACATAGGCAAATATTCGGTCTGAATTTTAGCGAATGTATGTTACTATCTTATCTTCGTTTGTTTTGATATTTTTTATATGAAGAGGCGGGTTAGGGAGGTTACAAACAACCTTAGGCGCTTTGTTTCTTTCCATATCTTTGATGTATTACCTGTGTCTCTCTTGAACAGTTCATAATTAAATTTCCATAAAGATTTTTTTCTTTGCCACAGCAACCGCTTCGTTACTGTGTACATTAGCTTTTTTGATACTTACTATGAGCTCTGCGATTTTGACTGTACTCTCTGTATATTGGCTTTTCATTCAGTTTTGAAAAATCTACTGACTTTCTTCTAACCGCCCGTTTACAAGCGCTATTCCACCATGGATTTTCAGGATTGTTTCAGGTGGAATACATATTTAATCTTTGGAATCGTTTTATCAGCGGCCTCCAGGATAAGACTTCTTAGATCCTGTTAATAGTTTTCAACTTCTGCAGGCGACATGTTCAGACTAATGTTAAGAAAGACAGAAGATCAGCTTTATTTGACCAAAAAGATCCCAGTTGGCTTTTATTTTCATTATAGGACACATTTCCATTTGAGAGCCACTCTTTCAGGACTTATCACACACACACACACACACACACACACACACACACACACACACACACACACACACACACACACGTGCACAACCAGAGAGAGAGAGAGAGAGAGAGAGAGTACATGTGTGTGTGTGTGTGTGTGTGTGTGTGTGTGTGTGTGTGTGTGTGTGTGTGTGTGTGTGTGTGTGTGAGTGTGTTAGTGTGTGTGTGTGTGTGTGTGTGTGTGTGTGTGTGTGTGTGTGTGTGTGCGCGCGCGTGCGTGCGTGCGTGCGTGCGTGCGTGTGTGTGTGTGTGTGTGTGTGTGTGTGTGTGTGTGTGTGTGTGTGTGTGTTTGGAGGGCCATAAAAATGACTACATGTGTGTGGTTGTATTTTAATACTTTTATTTGGGCTAATTCTCTCTCTCTCTCTCTCTCTCTCTCTCTCTCTCTCTCTCTCTCTCTCTCTCTCTCTCTCTCTCAAACACAGACGCAGACACAACTGTAGCTGAAATGATTCGATAAGCTCCCTCGTGTGTCTACAGCTCACTTTATTTCAGCAGATGCAACTTATAGTTTTCATTAAAGCTAGTGACCTTACACTCAATAGAAGTAGCCAGGCTAATTGGGAAGGCATGGGTCATGTCAATTAGTATCATATGTAAATGATAACAGCTTGAATCAATGTCATCCACAATCACACTGCTAAACAAACACTGTAAAAGATTGCGTTGATCTGGGTCGCCATATCATTTTCCTGCTCCTGGCACTGTTGATGTATGAATGTGGTCTTTGAAGTCATTCAAAAAAGGTCATGTTTCTTCTGTTATGTAGATAAAATGATTTTAGACGACGCTTTGTCTCTAGAAGAAATGTCACGGGATTGTAAGCACACACACACACACACACACACACACACACACACACACACACACACACACACACACACACACAAAGCATGCACACACACACACACACACACACACACACACACACACACACACACACACACACACACACACACACACAATGGAGACAGGGGAGGAAACCGACACAGAAAGGGAGAGGGTTTCAGGAAACAAGACAGCTACAACCATGAACCACATGTAAGCTATCATGGAGACAGGGGAGGAAACCGAGGCAGAAATGGGTATGAATACAGAGAACAAGACTTCTCCAACTCTGCCAAACAGAAAAGCTACAATGGAGACGGGGAAGGAAATCAGGTAAAAAAAAAAAAAAAACGGATAATTACAGAAATCAACGTGTCTACGACCATAATCGTGACGAAAGTTACCAAGACGAACGGGAAAGAAACAACAGAAATGAAGTCGAGAACAGAAATCAGCATTTCTACTTCCATGGACGATACGAGAGATAATGTGAGAAAAGTGGGACTTCACGACGACAATACATGGGGAAAATAAGATAAATACTACTACTGAGAATGTGCAATAAATACATAGATAAACAAAATAACCCAACAAGAAAAATAACCCTGATGTTACACAAACTGCAACATGAACAAACACCACCCTTAAATGACAATGACGATTAGTGATTTAAAAATTATTTCTTGGAACATAAAAGGTTTCAAAGAAACAATTAATGGTGAAAAACTCAATAAATTTGAAGAGGATGAGGTAATTGAAATAATATCGAAATACGATATCATATTCATACAGGAAACGCATTTGGATAAGAACTCTTACAGCAAAATACAAATACCAAATTTTGCACCTGGTATACATTGCTGTCGTTCTAAAAGAGCTAAGGCTCAGAAAGCATCAGGGGGGATTTCAATTTTTATTAAGCAACACCTAAGAGAATTTATTACTCTATTACCTCAGAATAATAGTGACATTGTTTGGTTAAAAATGAAAGTAACAGATAAAACATTTTATATAGGCAGTGTATATATACCACCCGAAAATTCATCTTTTGGAAAAGATTACACAAAATAAATGTGGGATAATATAGAAGCTGATCTTGTAAAATTATCATATACGAACGAACAAGTAATACTACGTGGTGATTTTTAATGCCAGATCAGGAACTATTCCTGATTTCATTACAATGGAAAGAGAAAGCAACATATATTCTTTGCCTGAAGATTATCCTGTTAGTGATACAGCAAACAGATGCTCAATGGATAAATATGTTCATAAATACGGGAAAAAAAACTTTCATCTCTGTGCATTGACTGTAACATGTGCATTTTAAATGGGAGGACTCTGGGCGATCTGCAGGGGCAATATACTTGCTTCACACCCAAAGGCTGCAGTGTGGTCGACTATTTCTTGTGTTCACAAAAATTATTGAAGGACATAATAGACATGACAGTTCATAATTTAACAGATTATTCAGACCATTGCCCAATATCGTTAAAAATTAATCAACATCTTCCATATAAAACTGAGTGCCAATTAACTGACAAAGATCATGTAGAAATAGAATACCATGACTCGCAGGATGAAAATGTAATGTTCTTTTGGGATGAAAACTCGGATATGAAATTCCTGAGGGTATTAAAATCTTCAGAAAAATGAAAAAGCGCAATAAGTCAATTAATGACATTATGATAACAAATGAGAGAAACATTTTAAATCCACGACAGTTGTGAATAATGTCGTTCAAGAGTTCACACAAATGTTGTATGACACTGGCAAACAAAGTATTGCCTATAGAACAAAAAGGAAATGGAAGAAAAGAAAAAAAAGAAAGAATAAAAAAGTGGTTTGATAAGGAATGTCAGTCACAACGTCGAGAAAACTAAATCTTTCTTAAACGCACTAAACAGACAGCCATTTAACAAAATACTTCACCAAAAATATTTCGTTGCAAGGAAAACATATGACAAAATTATTAGAAAGAAAAAGAGATTGTACAAAGCCCAATTTAATAACATTACTGAATAGAAACTTGTCTGAAAATCCAAAATGCAGTTTGGAAAACCTAAAAGGAGTACAAACCATGGAGACTCAAGAACACACACAACACCTACCAATCAAAAATATGGATGACACATATTGAAAAAACTAATAGGAAAAGAAGTTGAAATAGAAAATAAAGAAGTAGTAATAGAGGAGAATCAAGATATAAAGGTATGAAAGCAGCAATGAGTGACGTTCATGTAGATTATGAGATATCATATATAGAAAATCCTAAAAGTAATCAAGAATTTAAAAAAAAGAACAAATCTCCTGGAATAGACGGATAAGGAATGAATTTTTTAAAACTGGGATTTCAGAATTGCTACCCACATTGAAGAACATTTTAATCTAATTTTTAAAAACTGGTCAATATCCAGATTTATGGAAAAGGGGCCTTTCAGTTCCTATTTACAAAGGAGGAGACAAAACGA
>JADBJO010005263.1:0-10000 GCA_016801955.1 Conus betulinus
AAACAATCATTCCAAAATTATGATAACAATCCATTAATCAAAGGTAGTTCATGAAGAAACAAATACCGATCGTAACTTACACCCTTTGTGTCAAAATACAGGTTTCTAGTCATTCGTTGAGCGTTCGACGTAGGACGTAGATTTATTCGAAAATGGCTGGACTGTTTAGAGTTTAAGCGAACATACCGAACTCTTAAATCATTAAGAATGAGATGGCATAAAATAGATTGTATTATGTATTTTTTCACTTTTTTCCCCTTTCTTTTACAGAATGGACAAATAAAACTAAGAGGCGTGTGATTCATGGTAAAGTGACCTCTTTCAAACCCTACTTGATATTTCCTTGTGATATGAAGCAAAATTTATGAATATATTATTGAATTTCGTCGTTTATGATGGAACTGCTATTGTGAGAGAACCATTGTCCAATCCTTTTATAAACATAAAAAATAGAGGAAACCACGTTCCCTCCCGTTCATTTGGAAGAGCTGTCCTGTTCAGAAAGTTTTACAAAGTTTTAAGCGAAACAGATGGTAACTCCAGCATCCCCTGCATGTGTTGATATCTGCACAGAGAGAGAGAGAGAGAGAGAGAGAGAGAGAGAGAGAGAGGAGAGAGAGGAGGAGGGAGAGAGAGAGAGAGAGAGAGAGAGAGAGACAGAGAGAGAGAGGCAGAGAGAGAGGACAGACAGAGAGATGAGAAGAGAGAGAGAGACCAGAGAGAGAGAGAGAGAGAGAGAGAGAGAGAGAGAGAGAGAGAGAGAGAGACGGACGGTGAGAGAGAAAGAGAGAGAGACAGACAGACAACCACACACAGACAGGCAGGCAGGCAGACAGACAGGACAGACGTAGTGTTTGTCTGTTGTACTCAGACAGACAGACAGAGACGTAGTATTTGTCTATTCTACTCAACGTCGCTTTATTCACAAAGGCTGTCGCGCCACCTGCCACTGCGGGTTGCAGATGAATCGCACATCAACCCAACAGCAAATCCCCAGAGACGTTGCTCAGCGCATACACAGCTAAGAAATATCGTGGTCCCTGTATCTGCCGTAAAATCTGGCTTCAGATCTGTCACGTTCTGATCCCCCTTCCCCTAGCCCCCCCCCCCCCCCCCCCCCCCCCCCCCCCCTACTGCCTCATTCTCTCCATTCTTCTCCCCACCATCAACATAATTCCATTGGATGAAGCAATGAACAGTTGGCGTGAATATTTCGCAGCAGGGCAATGCGAATTGGATGGTAACGGTCAATAGTTGTACGGTTTTTTTGTTTGTTTGCTTTGCGTTTGTCCTCTTGTATTCTAATGTTGTTCTCTGGGATGATGTGACATACAGTATTTACTTGAGAGAGAGAGAGAGAGAGAGAGAGAGAGAGAGAGAGAGAGAGAGAGAGAGAGAGAGAGAGAGAGGAGAGAGAGAGAGAGACAGAGAGAGAGAGAGAGAGAGCTTCTACTGTACATCCGCGAGCCGCCGCACGTCCTTACAGCAACCTTAGGGCAGATGGTGGAGAGGATGCTCGTTTGTTAACAAGGGTGAACATCCGAATGAAAGCCATGCACGGAATAAATGCATACAGTAATCACTGGAATGTGCGGCACAGCATTGGAGTAGCATTGTTTGTGGTTCTTTCACTCAACATCCGTCCATGTCAAGTGAAATTCTATTGTTTGCTGGCTTCTCTTCTCCTCCAAAGGTGGGCTGCATGTTGCTCTCTGAATGGGGTCCGTGGTCTAATGTTGACAGCTTTTTCCTGTGGAGTTGACCGTCGTGAGTTTGAACCACTCATGGGGTCAGTTTTGGGGCTGGAAAGCTCCACCTTCCAATCAGCAGTAAAATAATGGTTACCTGATGTAGTCCATTGGAGGTTAAAGTTGATGTAGTCAATTGGAGGGTAAAGGTGATGTAGTCCATTGGAGGTTAAAGGTGATGCAGTCCATTGGAGGTTAAAGGTGATGTAGTCCATTGGAGGTTAAAGGTGATGTAGTCCATTGGAGGTTAAAGTGATGTAGTCAACTGGCGGTTATAGGTGATGTAGTCCATTGGATTTGTAGGCGATGTAGTCCATTGGAGGTTATAGGTGATGTAGTCCATTGGAGCTTATAGGTGATGCAGTCCATTGGAGGTTAAAAGTGATGCAGTCCATTGGAGGTTATAGGTGATGTAGTTCATTGGAGCTTATAGGTGATGTAGTCCATTGGAGCTTATAGGTGATGATGTAGTTCATTGGAGCTTATAGGTGATGTAGTCCATTGGAGCTTATAGGTGATGCAGTCCATTGGAGCTTATAGGTGATGCAGTCCATTGGAGCTTATAGGTGATGTAGTCCATTGGAGCTTATAGGTGATGTAGTCCATTGGAGCTTATAGGTGATGTAGTCCATTGGAGCTTATAGGTGATGTAGTCCATTGGAGCTTATAGGTGATGCAGTCCATTGGAGCTTATAGGTGATGTAGTCCATTGGAGCTTATAGGTGATGCAGTCCATTGGAGCTTATAGGTGATGCAGTCCATTGGAGCTTATAGGTGATGCAGTCCATTGGAGCTTATAGGTGATGTAGTCCATTGGAGCTTATAGGTGATGCAGTCCATTGGAGCTTATAGGTGATGTAGTCCATTGGAGCTTATAGGTGATGTAGTCCATTGGAGGTTAAAAGTGATGCAGTCCATTGGAGGTTATAGGTGATGTAGTCCATTGGAGGTTATAGTGGCTGAGGGAGATGAATGGGCTCCGTCTTTCATCATGCCGTGCCCTGGACACAGCTAACCTCTGACAGCCGAGTGTGGAGACCACAAGAAGAGGATGACAGCAAAACAACATCAGCAAACAGAAGCAAGCGTGATTCCACTTCACATGAAAGTAGCAAAGGTTTTGCCGATGGCTGACGCCGCTGAAATCACACAGACATTTTGCGCAAAGCTAAGAGATTACAATAAATCGTCAAAAATATATCTTCCAGGAACCAGATTTCCCAAAAAGTACATCATTAAAAAAACAGATCTCCAAAGACCGAATCTTCAAAAAGTAGATCTTCCAGAAACTAGATTTTCCACAGACCGAGTCTTCAAAAAGTAGATCTTCCAGAAACTAGATTTTCCAAAAAGATCTTCAAAAGACCAAATCTTCAAAAACTAGATCTTCCAGAAGCTAGATCTTCCCCAAAACGTATTCTCGCAGAAACTAGATCTTTCGGAAACTAGATCTTCCAAAAACTAGATGTTCAAGAACCTAGACACTTTCTTTTCGGTCTGTTTCAAGCAAGAACTATTCTAGAAGAGCAATGTGGCATTCGCGGTTTAAGTTAGGGATGATAGATTGTAAAAAAAAAAAAAGCAAAAAACAAAAAAAAAAAAAAAAAAAAAAAAAACCCAGAAATTTACATAAACCTTTTTTCAACAGAGTACACTATCATGTGAACGTAAATACGTCTCGGAATCTGAATGTCTGGCGCCAGTTTCATTCTTGTTTGACAGTCTCACGTTCACGAGCTTTTGTCATTTTTCAGTCTTGTTTCTTGATTGTGTGATTCGACGAGACAGTGGAACGTTCATTAATATGATGCTCTGATTAAAGCATGAATAAATCGATTGTGTGATTCGACGAGACAGTGGAACGTTCACTAATATGATGCTCTGATTAAAGCATAAATAAATCGAATGTGATTGAATACTAATCATACATCACTAAGATTATTTTAACTTTGCAATGGGCAGTCGTTAGGTCCAGAGAACAGTCTCTGTCTGTCTGTGAGGCTGTTTGCCTGCGTGTCTGTCTGTGTCTCTGTCAGTGTGTCTGTCAGTGTCTGTCTGTGTGTCTGTCTTTCTGTGTCTCAGTCTGTGTGTCTGTCTGTGTCTCTGTCAATCTGTCTGTGTGCCTGTCTGTGTGTCTATGTCTTTGTCTGTGTATCTGTCGATGAGGCTGTCTGCCTGTCTGTCTGTCGATGAGGCTGTCTGCCTGTCTGTCTGTCGGTCTGTCTGCCTGTGTCTCTGTCTGTGTGTCTGTCTGTATGTCTGTCTGTGTTTGTCAGTGTGTCTGTGTGTGTCTGTGTGCCTGTCTGTGTGTTTATATCTCTGCCAGTGTGTTTGTCTGTGTGTCTGCCTGTGTCTCTGTCAGTCTGTTTGTCTGCGTGTCTATGTATCTGTCTGTGTCTGTGTGTGGCTGGCTGTGTGTCTGCTGTATCTCTGTCTGTATGGCTGTCTGTCTGTGTGGGTGTCTCTGTGTGTGTTTGTGTGTCTGTCTGTGTGACTCTACATGTGTGTGTGTGTGTGTGTGTGTGTGTGTGTGTGTGTGTGTGTGTGTGTGTGTGTGTGTGTGTGTGTGTGACCTGTGTGTCTGTGTGGCTGTCTGTTTGTGTGTTTGTCTGTTTGGTTGTCTGTCTGTGTGGCTGTTTGCGTGGCTGTCTGAGTGGCTGTCTGTGTGTCTGTCTGTGTGGCAGGCAGTGTGTCTATATGGCTGTCTGTGTGGCTGTCTGTGTGGCTGTCTGTGTGGTTGTCTGTGTGGCTGTGTGGCTGTCTATGTGGCTGACTGTATATGTGTCTATATGAGTGTGTGTCTGTGTGTCTGTCTGTCTGTCTGTCTATGAGTGTCTGTCTGTCTTTGTCGTTTATACAGAATAAAACACCGTGTTCACTGTCTGCTATGGGAGAGAGTCGAGTGAAGATCTAAAGGTTCGTAGTTCAATCCCGAGTTCTTCTTAACCAATTATTGTTCTTCAAGGGATTCCAAGAGGGACACACACACACACACACACACACACACAACACACACACACACACACACACACACACACACAAATAGTCTTTTCAGTGTGAAGCAATTACGTTGGCTGCAAGGGAAATAACCATGATCAATGAAAGAAGCGGGATGGGTGAGGACAGAGACAATGGCAGTGGCCAAATGGGGGGGGGGGGGGGGGGGGGGGGGGGGGGGGGGGGGGGGGGGGGGGGGGGAGGGGGGGAGGGAAAGAGGCTGGTGAAACAGATGGTGAAATGAAAAAGGGAGGTGAGTTTGGAGTTTGAGGTGAGTTTGGAACGCAAGAGAGGGGGCAGCAGAGGACAGTGACGATTGAAGAGGTGAGTACAGCAGAAGGGGAGAGCTGTAAGACATGAAACGGCTGCTGTGGCTTAAAAGCATGTAAAGCACTGTGATTATATGCTTTTTAGCTGTTCGTTTTTATCAGTGGCAGAAGACGTCATGTGATATGTGATCTGGTTGCTCAAAGACAAAACAAAGACGGAGACGAAAATCTGTATTTACGAGGATAATAGATACGCACTGGCTTCTTTTACATCCAATCCTTGCCCTGAAAAGGTTAACAATGCAAAATTAGATAAACAATGAATATGGAAACATACAAAATGAGGTCTGATTTCAGAGAGAGAGAGAGAGAGAGAGAGAGAGAGAGAGAGACAGACAGACAGACAGACAGACAGACAGAGACAGAGGCGCGGGGGTGGGTGCAGGGATGGCACATAGTTATGGATGTTTTAAAAACAAAAACACATCACAAAACCCCGAGGAATAGACGCTGCAAGCAAGACATGTAAAGGCAATTAATTTTAAAACCACGAGGGAAGAGGTAAAACAGAAGAGAGAGAAGAGTTAATTACAAATTGGTGGCAATCACCTTCGGGGTTTTTGAAAGGGTGGGGAATAATGGGGGTAGAGTGTTGAGGCTGTGGAAGGGCGAATGTCAAGCTAACTGCGTCCACTTCATCCCAGTGAGAAATAGCTACTCAGAGAGAGAGAGAGAGAGAGAGAGAGAGAGAGAGAGAGAGAGAGAGAGAGAGACAGAGACAGGTGGGGTATTGCGATGAAGGCACTTAGCTAATCATGTTTTAGAAACAAACATAGTAGAGAAAACCATGAAGGAATACATGCTGCCATCAAGAATACGCGAAGACAATTAATTTTATAAGCACGAGGGAGGGATAAAAAACAGATCGAGGGTGAAGAGAACGGTTAATTACATAATGAAGGCACAGTCACCTTTGGCTGTGGGGAGGATGGGGAAGGGGAAGGGTGGGAGGGAGTGGTGGAGTTTTGGGACGGTGTATGTCAAGCTAATTGCACCCACTTGATTACGGATACAAATATACTGCTCAAAACAATATAAGAGCCAGTTGAAATCTTTCACACACAATTCAACCGAAAAACAAGATAACTTCTTCAAACAATTTAATTGAAAATTTACCTATTGAACGATACAATGACATCAGAAACAAACGAAATCAGCTGATCAAAAATGATTTCATGGGCTTAAATTACCACCCTGGCACGGGGGGGGGGGGGGGGGGGGGGGGGGGGGGGGGGGGGACGGACGTTGTCATCCTGGAGGATGGCGTCAGGGCCCAGGGCTTGCAGGGCAGGCAGGACCAGAGGCTGAAGAATGTTGTCCCTGTACCCCACACCAGTTAGGTTGCCTTCAACTCGGTACGGGGGAGTTCTGAAGTTCCTTCCTATGCCACCCCACACCATGATAGACCCATCACCATACCAGTCCCGTTCGATTACGTTGGCTTCTTGGTAGCGTTCCCCCGTCCGCCTCCAGACACGTATGCGACCATCGTGGAAGAGCCGAGCAAGACGCAACTCGCCAGAAAACATCACCCGGGCCCAGTGCTGCCTTTGTCCAGGCCACATGAGCTCGGCACCAGGTCAGTTGCGCCCTACAGTGAGCCATCATCAGCACAGGTCGAATAGCTGGCCGTCTTGCTCGGGGGTTAACTTCTTTCAGGCGGTTCCGAACAGTTTGATTGGAAATGTTGATGTTAGCTGCAGCACACAGTTGTTGCCTGAGGTTGTTTGCAGTGGCAGATCTTTGTCTCAGCGTCGTCAGAACCAGCAGTCTGTCCTGCGTGTCTGGTGGTGGACCTAGGCCAGCCAGACTGTTTTCGTTCAGCAGTACTACCGGTGGCATTGAAGTGGTCACAAAGTCTTTGGATGACAGCATGATGCACTAGAAGACGACGACCAACTTCTCTGACGCCTACACCTTCTTGAAGCCAAGCAACAGTCCTTCCCCTGTCAGTGTCATTTAATCTCCGACTTGGTGGCATGGTTAAAAACCACTCCCCCCCCCCCCCCCAAAAAAAAAAAAAAAAAAAAAAAAAAAAAAAAAAACGGCTTTTTTTTTAGACCCATTGGCCAGCAAAATTGGTTTCCGTGTGTTCAGTAAAGGCACGACTTGCACGTGCAATGCGGTTTGCAGTCAGCCCAACTCTGCTGCCTCAGCTATGCGCTCACAAACCGCGACCATGTGTTCGTGATTTCGGTGTTTCTTTTGTGAACTCGTTCAGCCCACTAGACTCAGATTCAACTGAACACATGCCAAAACCAGTTTTGCATGAAGCAGATGTCACACTTCCAGTGCAAAAATTGGACAAAAGCTTTGAATTCTATACACTAGGATGCGTTATGTAAACCATATGAAAAATGCAGGTGGCTCTTAAATGTTTTTGAGCAGTATATAGCTACTAGAGAGAGAGAGAGAGAGAGAGAGAGAGAGAGAGAGAGATGAGCGAGAGAGATGTGCGTGTACTGGGGTTGTAGGTCAGGGAAATATTGAAACGTAATTTTGAAAACAATCAAGCAAAACCTGAGGATTATAAGAGGCGAGCAAGATCATGTGAAGACTATCAATTTCAAAAGCGCAAAGGAGGGTAAAAAAAAAACAAGAACAAGGAGAAAAACAACTAATTACGTATTGACGGCACGGTTACTTTGGGGATGGGGGTGAAGGGTGTGGTATGTTGGTGAGTATATCAAAACACCAATAACGTCCCCTTCATTCAAGTGGAAAATAGCTACTCAGAGAGAGAGAGAGACAGACAGACAGACAGACAGACAGACAGACAGAGAGAGACAGGGAGAGGGGAGACAGAGAGAGATGATGATGATGATGATGATGATGATGATGATGAAGAAGAAGAAGAGAAGAAGAAGAAGAAGAAGAAGAAGAAGAAGAAGAAGCGGTATGGGGAAGGCAAACATTTCGAATACTTACTCATGTTTTGAGATTACTAGAACACACAGACAACCCTGAGGAAAACACTAGAAACACACAGACAACCCTGAGGAAAACACTAGAACACACAGACAACCCTGAGGAAAAAACACTAGAACACACACAAACAAACCCTGAGGAAAACACTAGAACACACAGAAAAAACCCCCGAGGAAAAACACTAGAAACACACAGAAAACCCCGAGGAAAACACTGAGGGGAAAAACACTAGGAAAACACACAGAAAACCCCGAGGAAAACACTAGAACACACACAGAGAAAACCCTGAGGAAAAACACTAGAACACACAGAAAACCCCGAGGGGGAAAACACTAGAACACACAGAAAACCCCCGAGGAAAAAACTACTAGACACACACACCCCCGACCCTGAGGAAAAACACTAGAACACAGAACACAGAAAACCCCGAGGAAAACACTAGAACACACAGAAAAAACCAGAGAGGAAAACACTAGAAAACACACACAAAAACCCTGAGGAAAATACTAGAACACACAGAAAAAAGGAAAACACTAAACAACCGAGAGGAAAAACACCTAGAACACACAGAAACACACAGAAAACCCTGAGGAAAACGAAAGGGAAGCAAAAACATGTGAAGACATTGAAGTTTGAAAGCACAAGGGAGGTGGGAAAAAAAAAAGAAGGAAGGAAAATGGTTAATTACATGTTAATGGCACAATGACCTAGGTGGTACAGCTGAATTAAAAAAAAAATATGGAAGATAGAAACACAGAAAGAAATAAATAAAAAGGAAACAAACAATAAGAAGAGCTGAATATAAAAAAAAGAAGAAAGCGAGAACGGAAGAGGGAAAAAAGAAAGAAAGAAAGGGAGAAGGAACGAAACAACGAAAAAAAGAAAATCAGAAAGAGAGAAAGATAGACAGAGGGAACGAACAAAATAACCAGAAATTGAACAAAAAAAGGTTCAGGAAAGAAGAGAGAAAGATACATGCGAACAAAACAACCAGCTAACAACGTTTTAAACACAATTCCTCTTTCGCTAAATAACCTTCTCCTTCCTATTCCCTTTGTTGGCGGATTGCTGCTGACAGACACGTGTGGCCTGCATTCTCTGTTGGCCAGGGATCAGAGCTTGTTATCACTAGCTGCAATGACTCGGAACAAACCAGCAAGCTACCGTGACCACGTTCATGGTGTTAAACAGCCCCTCTCCTCCAGTCCTACCTCTGTCTTCACACTCCACCTCTCTCACTACACCCACAGCCAGTTGCCACCCTCCTCTGTCTCTGCACAATTAGACCGTAAATGAGAGGAGAGATGGGAGGAGAGGAGAGAGGAGGAGGTGGGTGGGTGGAGGAGAAGTAGGGTGGAGGGGAGTGATGCACGACGTGTTGACAGGCTGCTGTGACAGCTGATCGAACATCAAGGCGGACAGCAGCTGTTGGGGATTTAGCGTGCAGGAAGGAAGAGTGTGCACTGGTGCTTCATTCTCCATGCACAGCTCAGGGTCTGGGGCATGGGAGTCAATCAGCTTCACCCTCAACCCTACCCCCATCCCCCTGACAAGCCTTACAGTGATCAGAACCACTTAGTCCGAAACAAGTTCGCATCAGAATGTGTCTGAACTAGGAGTGGGTGGGATAGAGATGAGTGGGGATGGAGGGGGGTGGGGGTAGAGAGAGAAGAGGGGTAGTGGGGATGGAGGGATGGGGGTAGAGAAGAGTGCGGATGGAGGGGGTGGGGGTAGAGAAGAGTGGGGATGGAGGGGGTGGGGGGGGGGTAGAGAAGAGTGCGGATGGAGGGGTGGGGGGGTAGAGAAGAGGGGATGGAGGGGTGGGGGTTGGAGAAGTTTCCAGTGGAGATGGAGGGATGGGGGTAGAGAAGAGTGGGGATGGAGGGGTGGGGGGTGGTAGAGAAGTGTGGGGATGGAGGGGTGGAGGGTAGAGGGTTATTAGAGAAGAGTGGGGATGGAAGGATGGGGGTAGAGAAGAGTGGCAGATGGAGGGATGGG
>JADBJO010005263.1:16302-31302 GCA_016801955.1 Conus betulinus
ATGCTGGGGCGCGCTGCTACTAATGTTACTACTACTACTATACTGCTGTGCGGCTGCTGCTGCGCATTACCTAAGGGCCGCTGCTCCTACTGTTACTACTACTAATACTACTACTACTAACTATATACTACTACTCTATGCTGCTGCTTGCGGTGCATAATACAAGTGCGCTGCTGCTATACTGTTACTATACTACTACTACTACTGCTGTGCTGCTGCTGGCTGCTGCTGCTGCTGCTGAATTACTACAAGTGCTGCTTCTGCTACTACCACTACTACAACTACTACTAATGCTGCTCGTACTATTACTACTGTTAGCTTGATCTTCTTACTGTAGCTGTTCCTACTACTTGTTTCTCCGTTCACTATTTACCGAATACAAGATTGGTACTCCAACGACTACTTTTTCTACAACGTACACTACCGCCGCGCTGCTGCCGATGCGCTGTACTGACATACTTGTGTAGTAGCACAGCAGCAGCATAAACAGCGCAAATCAACATAGTCATATCAGCATTGCACAAGCAGCAGCAGCAGGCATCAGCCGCAAGCAGCAAGAGTGTGGTAATAGCTGTATCAGTGATAAGCGGCAGTATGAGTAGCCACATTATGTCACGGAAAAAAACTAAACGAAACCGAAACTTGGCTGTGACGGGCTAGTAATGGACTACCTTGTATGAAGACAGCGAACGGACAAAAGACGGTAATAGATGCATAGCTGTTGACGTGGTGTGTGGTGTGTGTGTGTGTGTGTGTGTGTGTGGTGTGTGTGTTGTGTGTGTGTGTGTGTGTCTGTGTGTGATTGTGTGTGTGTGTGTGTGTGATATGTATGCTTTTGTGTGTTGCTAATATCAGTCGGTTCCTCGTTCTTAACCTGCCCAGCCAATGTTAATTGCGCGCTAAGATCTTGTGAGCCGCGGTTAAAGTGTTAGAAAGTGCTCAGGCCTCCATTGCCTCGAAGACAAGACGAGAAGAACGACGAAGAAGAAGAAAGAAGAACACGAAGAAGAAGAAGAAGAAAGAAGAAGAAGACGAGGACGAGAAGGAGAACGGCGACGACGACGAGGAAGATGACGAAGAAAGAGAGAATGAGAGAGAGAGGACGAGAGAGACGACAGGAGAGAGAGACAGAGGGAAGATGAGAGACAGAGAGAGAGACAGACAGACCAAGCAGGACAGACAGACCGGCCGGCAGACAGACAGACGGACAGACATACAAGCAGGCAAGGCAGGCAGGCAGAAGGACAGACAGGAAGGCAGACAGACAGACAGACAGAGACAGGGAGACAGAGAGAAAGGCGGGGGGGGGGGCGGAGGCAGGGAGAAGAGGAAGGGAAAAGAGAGAGCGGGAGCGGGTTAGGGAGAGGTAGGGTTAGGGAGGAGGAGATGGGGGAGAGCGAGAGAGAGAGAGAGAGAGAGAGAGGAGAGAGATAGGGGGTAAGGCAGACGAGAGGAAGGGAAAAATAAGAGAGAGAGCGAGAAGCGAACAGAGAGAGAGAGAGAGAGAGGAGAGAGGAGATAGAGAGAGGGAGGGTCAGGCAGAAGAGGAAGGGAAAAGAGAGAGCGAGAGCGAACGAGAGAGAGAGAGAAGAGAGAGAGAGACTGCGAGAGAGAGAGAGAGGTCGTAGGTTCAGGGAGATTGGGACCGAGAGAAAGAGAGAGAGAGACGAGAGAGAGAGGAGAGGAGAGAGAGAGAGGAGAGAGAGGATCCGAGAGAGATAGAGTAGGGTTTGGGGGGGACCGAATGGGGACAGAGAGAAGAGAGAGAGCGAGAGAGGAGAGAGAGAGAGAGAGAGAGAGAGAGGCAGTGGGGGTTACGGGGAGGAAGTGGTGCGAAATGGCCTATCCAGCCAGGTTAAGTAGTGGTCAGCCCAAAATCGTGTGGTATTTGTCAGTGGTCATAAACTAACAATGGGGGTCACCGCCTGCATTACCACGTCTCATCTACCTTGCCGTTGCTTCTGCTTCTGGAGAAAGAAAGAAAGAAAAAAAGAAGAAGAAGAAAAAGAAGAAGAAGAAGAAGAAGGAGGGAGGAGGAGGAGGAGGAGGAGGGAGGAGGAGGAGGAGAGGAGGAGGAGGAGGGAGATAAGGAGAAGAAGGAGGGAAGGAGGAAGCAGAGGAGGAGGAGAAGAAGAAGAAAAAAAGAAGAAAAGTAAGTAACAAGTAAGTCATTCAGTCATTCAGTCAGTCAGTCAGTCAGTATGCAAGTAAGTAAGTAAGGGAAAACTCAGCCGGAAGTGTCAGGGAAATGCTGTCCCCAGCTGTCAAACAACCAGCCTGTGGCAACCCTGCACCATCTTAGGAAGTCCGTGCTGCCTTCACATAGGCTGCAGGCACGGACAGGGTATTTCATGAAGACGTCAAGGCACTGAACTGCTCCCTGGCAGATGCCATTGTGTAATGGCCACTGGATGTGACACAACAGAACCTCCACGGAAGCGGACACATGAGTGCAAACTCGTATTTCATTATTGCAAGGCCCACTGGCATGAGACGCCACCATCATGCAAACTGCTGCGTGCATCCTGCAGCATGCCGCTCAAAGCTGATTATTGCAGGGCCCACTGGCATGAGACGCCACCATCACGCAAACTGCTGCGTGCATCCTGCAGTGCCGCTCAAAGCTGGTTTGTTGGCAGGGGAAACCAGTACAACTCCTTCACAGCCAAGCTTTCCACACACGGTCTGACGTGCCCTCTGAAGAAGATCCCGGGTTGCGGTTTTCCCGCTGTGTATGAGGTTTTCCGAAGAAGAAGAAGAAGAAGAAGAAGAAGAAGAAGAAAAGAAGAAGAAGAAGAACAACAACAACAACAACAACAACAACAACAACAACAAGAAAATGAGAAGAAGAGGAAGAAGAAGATGATAATGATGATGATGATGACGATGATGATGATGACGAAGACGAAGAAGTCGAGGAAAAGAGCGAAAGAAGAATGAATAAATGACTGAATGAACATATGAATGAATGAAAGAATGACTGACTGAATGAATCAATCAACGAATGGATGCTATACTGTGTGAATAGTAAGGATTATTGTAAGACTTATACAACTCTACCCCAGCAACCTCTTACTAAACAAACAAAATCACCAGCAGCAACAGAGAAAAGTCAGTCCAAATGAAAATGAAAATGATGTGAAATCAAAAAAGAGTGAAAAGATGCACAGTTGAAAATCCGTTTGATCACTAGCTGACACACTCTGTCCGCCATTGATCAAAGCGTTCTGCCCATTCATCTCTGGCCGGCTTCTGCGGGCAGCTCAGTCATGCGTATCAAACAGAACTAATTTAATTTTGTTTTGAATGTCGACAGTGCGGGAGAGCCACGAGATATCGCTGGAAGCATGTTCTGTTCTTGGCTGCAATTGAAGCAGAAACACATTTTTGAATAGATGGAAGTTTTCTATAGAGACAAATAAGCGTAATTCATAATGGTTCTGTGAAGGACAATGAGAATCACCACCTGCACAGCCACATCCGCATTATGGACTATGTTGCAGCTGTTTCTGCCACTGAAGAAGAAGAAAGAAGAGAGAAGAAGAAGAAGAAGACCAAGAAGAAGAAGAAAGAAGAAGAAGAAGAAGAAGAAGAAGAAGAAGAAGAAGAAACAGAAGAAGAAGAAGAAGAAGAAGAAGAAAGAAGAAGAAGGGAAGAACAGAGAAGAACAAAGAAGAAGAAGAGGAAGAAGAGAAGAAGAAGAGGAGAAGAAGAAGAAGAAGAAGAAGGAAGGAAGAAGAAGAAGAAGAAACAAGAAGAACAAGAAGAACAGAACAACCAAGAACAAGAAGAAGAACAAGAAGAAGAAGAAGAGGAAGAAGAAGAAGAAAAGAAGAAGAAGAAGAAGAAGAAGAAGAAGAAGAGAAGAGAAGAAGAAGAAGAAGAACAAGAAGAAGAAGAACAACAACAACAACAACAAGAGAAGAAAGAAGAAGAAGAAAAAAGAAGAGGAAGAAGAAGAAGAAAGAGAGGAAGAAGAAGCAGAAGACAACAACAACAACAACAACAAACAACAACAACAACAAGAAGGAGGCCCAGGACGAGGAGGACGAGGAGGAGGGCAGACGATGACGATGAAAACTGTTCCTGGTGTTAACGGCTCTGATGTTAATGATTTGATGGTGAAACAATGATTCTGTTTACTACACTTGATGTTATCGCAGTGTTTAGCTGCGTCATCGCTAACGATTTCGCTTCGCTCGTTTTACACTGCTGCTCTCTGGACTGCATCAACTTGTTTGATTTTTCACTCACTGTCTACAAAGCTGACTTTTTTCTTCTTTAATGCTGTAGTCATCTTCCGGGCCCTGGCAGTGACACTGATCGCACACTGCTCGTTCAGATGCTCCGTCCAGAGCCACACCCGGATCCTCCTGCCTCAGCCCTAACGCCGGCAATCCACGGGGAGCAATCATAACCAGGTCACAAAGACATGCATCAGAGGAGACACGCTTCGTGATGGTGGCTGTGCTGATCCAGTACACGCAGGACACCACGAACCACGTCCCTACAGAGGAGACACAACGCTCAACGTTGGAGCCAGCATGACCGAGCGATTTCCTCCAGAGGGCGACACTTCGTCCACCCAGGGACTGTCCCCATGAGCTGGTCAGGATCCTTGATTTGGGACACGACCATAATCCGAGACTGGACCAAAACAGAACATCGACAATGAGGTCACCACGAGAGCATAGTATGAAGGGTCATAGAATTTAAGGATGATTTATGATTATCGATGAGGGGATGAAGATGAAGATACGCAGTTCCATTCAGGTCCGAGACTACAGGACAGAGCTGTACTCTACGCTTCCTTTTATAAAACACTCCTGACGTCAACCAGGTCCAAGAGATACAGATACCTGCAGTGTTGATGACAAAGTGTGAGCAACATCTCAGGGACGTGTTCATTCAGTCGGTAGAGCTGGACTGCGTGGTTCCAGTCTACTCATTGGAACCTCAGAACGACCAACCCCACGAAGAAACGCTTTGGGGGGCACTTAAACCACCATTCCTAACTGACCCCTGTGACCTTCACCAATGCACCATGTGGTCAATGCTTGCCATCGTCGTGGTCGTCGTTGTTGTTGTTGCTGCTGCTCTTGTTGTGTTCGTCGTCGTTATTGTTGTGTTCGTTGTCGTTGCTGTTACTATTGTTTGTTGTTGTTGCTACTGCTGTTGTTGTTAGTTGTTGTTGTCGTTGTTGGTGTCGTTGCTGTCGTCGTCGTCGTTGTCGTTGTTGATGATGATGATGGGGGTGGTGTGTTGTTGTCCTTGTTGTTGTTGTCATTCTTGATGTTGATGCTGCTGTTGTCGTCGTTGCTGTTGTTGTTGTTTCTGCTGTTGATAATCTTGTCGTCGTTGCTGTTGTTCTCGTTGTTTTTTTTTGTGTTGTTGTTGTTGTTGTTGTTGCTGTTGTTGTCGTCATTGCTGTTGTTGTTGTTGTCGTTGCTGTTGTTATTGTTGTCGTTGCTGTAGTTGTTGTTGGCTTTGCTGTTGATGTCATCGTTGCTATTGTTGTCGTTGTTGCTATCGTTGTTGTCGTCGTCGTTGCTACTGTTGTTGTGTCGTCTTGCTGTTGTCGTCGTCGTTGTCGTTGTTGTTATCGTTGCTGTTCTTGTTGTTGTGTTGTTGTTGCTGCTGCTGCTACTGCTGCTGCTGCTGCTGCTGTTGTCGTTGTTGCTTGATAGATTCCTCTGTCTTACCACGACAGATTTGTTCATCTTCAATCGCCGAAGAGGCGGGGGTTGCTTAGATGTCTAGTGTAGACATTGAACGACCTGGTTCCAGAGAGCTAGTTTAGGAGCCCCACCTAGACACGGGCTGGCTGGCTACCAACGGCTGTCTGGCACGCAACATGGCCTTCACGTGGGATAGACGAACACGCCAACGCCAAGGATTGATTTCTTCTGATCACACCCAGCTGCAAAGCACACCCACACTTCATGTTGAAAACTACTACTACAGTCCTTCCCCTACCATCGCACGCCGGGCTCTCTCTCTTTGTCCTCGTCTCTTTCCATTCTGCTCTCTCTGTCGTCTGTCTGGTCTGTCTGTCTTTGTCTGTCTGCCTCTTTCTCTGTGTGTGTGTGTGTGTGTGTGTGTGTGTGTGTGTGTGTGTGTGTGTGTGTGTGTTGTGTGTGTGTGTTTCTGAGCTTGTCTGTCTGCTTATCTCTTTCTTTCTCTCCCTGTCAATGTGTCTGTCTTTTTGCCTGTCTGTCTGTCTTTCTGTCTCTGTCCGCCTGTCTGTCTCTCTATTGCTGTCTCTGTCTCTGTATGTCAGATTGTGTGTGTGTGTGTCTGTCTGTCTGACTCTCGGTCTATCTCTATGTTGTGTCTGCGTCTCGCTCTCACTCGATCTCCTCTCTCTCTCTCTCTCTCTCTCTCTCTCTCTCTCTCTCTCTCTCTCTCTCTCCCCTCTTCTCTGTCTGTCATTCGCGCGCGCGCGCGCACTATTTCAGTCTCCTCCCCTCCGTCCTCCCCTCACCCACCTCTTACCATTTTGTTTTGGAACCCAGACCCCTGACACAGCACACGGGCTTCTGATGTGAAACTGGTTCCCTTTTCGCTAGGCTATAACGCTGCCGGATGAAGGTTTTGTCATCATCATCATCATCATCATCATCATCATCATCATCATCATCATCATCATCATCATCACCATCATCATCATCAATCATCATCATCATCATCATCATCATCATTATCATCAACAGAAGGAGGAGGAGGAGGAGGAGGAGGAGGAGGAGGAGGAGGAGGAGGAGGAGGAGGAGGAGGAGGAGGGGAGGAGAAGAAGAAGGGGGAGAAGAGAAGAAGAAGAAAGAAGAAAGAAGAAGAAGAAAGAAGAAGAAGAAGAAGAAGAAAGAAGAAGAAGACTGAACACAACAACACGTAGTAGTAGTAGTAGTAGCAGTAGTAGTAGTAGTAGTAGTAGTAGTAGTAGTAGTAGCAGCAGCGGCAGCAGCGGCAGCAGCAGTAGCAGTAGCAGCAGCAGTAATAACAATATCAGCAGCAGCAGCAACAACAGCAGCATCAGAAGCAGCAGCAGCAGCAGTAAAAATAACAGCAGCAAAAGAGAAGAATCAACAACGCGCAAAATAGTGGTAGTTACAGCAGAAGCAGCAGCAGCAGTGGTGGTGGTAGCAGAGGGTTGATAGTGGTTGTAACGATGATCACTCATGCTGTCAGTGGAGATAGAAGATGATAGTGTATCAGGAAATGGTTTTGCTTTATGACTGGACGAGGGGAAAATCCCACCCAGACACTATTCTGCACACAGATGAATGCTTCTTTTATTTATTTATTTTTTCCTGCGGAAGTTTGTGACTGAAATTAAGTAAGATGAATTGAATTCTTCATGTAGCTGGTATATTCATTATCACCATCATCATTGTCGTCGTCATCATCATCATCATCATCATCATCATCATCATCATCATCATCATCATCATCATCATCATCATCATCCACAACAACAACAACACAATAACAGCAACAACAACATCAGCAGCAACATAGTCATCTTCATCACGCGCATTTATCTGCGCATAATCTAAACACAGCAATAGGCAATTACAAATACCATAAGAAAAAGACAAAAATTGTGTGCGTGAGTGCGTGCGTGCGTGCGTGCGTGCGTGCGTGCGTGCGTGCGTGCGTGCGTGTGTGTGTGTGTGTGTGTGTGTGTGTGTGTGAGAGAGAGAGAGAGAGAGAGAGAGAGAGAGAGAGAGAGAGAGAGAGAGTCAAAATCAGCGCTTACGGGCTCTACATTGTCAATCGAAGCCTGGTCGTTCAGACTTGATATGTGAGATCTTATTTCTAATTCATCACTTAATAGCGCGGGGTATTGATATAACTTTGTTATGAGTTCCAGGACAATCCAGTTTACGTGGCAATGACTTAGCTGATTTTTATGCAGAGGAAGCTGCAAGAAATAAGTCTGATGTTTTTGAATTGTGATGTCCTTTTTTCTTCATCTGAAGCTGTTCACATTCTGACAAGTACAGTCTGGAACATAAGTCAGAAACAATACCTTGAAGATTCAGCTGGGAAGCACAGATGGGATATGACGAAACCAACAAGCAAATGTTGTAATCCTCCAGGGCCAATCCCAAACCGTAACCTTGTTCATAGGCTGTGGATTAATGGATGGTTGGGCTTATATTTAAAACCAGCATCTGCTTGTGCAGTGGTCAGACTCTCGATATCCCTCATTATTTATTTGACAGTACTAGTACAAGAACTCACTTTCAGCCTCTTTGGGACAAGATCAAGTCCTTTAACCTTTCGCTGACTATGTCTAGTGTTTTCAATCCCAGTTATGAGAACGGATGGAGCCTGGCAACGTTGCTGTTTAAATTATTGAATCTCATGCACTTAGAAGATGTTTTTTAACTCCTCCACCACCTCACCCCCACCACACCGCCTTCCTCCCCAACACCATTTTTCCCCTCCCAATTCGTGAATTTTTGAAATATTAAAATTCTGTTTCAGGCAAATAACATATCAGTATGGTTCGACGACTAATTTACACGTAGGCCGTGTGTGTGTGTGTGTGTGTGTGTGTGTGTGTGTGTGTGTGTGTGTGTGTGTGTGTGTGTGTGTGTGTGTGTGTGTGTGTGTGTGTGCGTATGTATGTATGCGTGTGTGTGTGTGTGTGTGTGTGTGTGTGTGTGTGTGTGTGTGTGTGTGTGTGTGTGTGTGTATGTGTGTGTGGTGTGTGTGTGCGTGCGTGCGTGCGTGCGTGGCGTGCGGGTGTGTGTGTGTGTGTGTGTGTGTGTGTGTGTGTATGTGTGTGCGTGTGAGAATGTGTGGTGTGTGTGTGTGTGTGTGTGTGGTGTGTGTGTGTGTGTGTGTGTGTGTGTGTGTGTGTGTGTGTGTGTGTGTGTGTGCGTGTGTGAATTATGTTCCTTTTCTTTAGATGAAAATGTTGACATTCTGTTCATAATGTTTTCCTAAATGTCAGTACAACCATGGGTTAACCTGACAATAAATTGGTTTCAGTCAGGCAGTGTGTGTGTGTGTGTGTTAGGGGGGGGGGGATAATAAGAATTATACATAACAATATACTGTGGAAAGCGGGGGGGGGGGGGGAGGAGGGGGGGGGGGGGGGGATCATCAAAGATGAGACAAGAGAAACATCCACAACAGCCAGCATCAGATTTCAGGAAATCGTTTATCTACCTCTTTAAAAGTTATGACTACAATAGAAATAACAGAAGTGTCAGTCCCTGTTAAACCTGTTCTGCTTTTGCAACTGCATGAGGAATGCAGTGGAGATTGAGTGAGCTCCCTGTTTCGCTCACAGCCAATGCCGTGATGCCCTCAATAAACAGTCACAGGATGGAATGCAGTGGAGAGTGAGTGAGCCCCTGTTTTCGCTCACAGCCAGTGCCGTAATGCCTTCAAATAAACAGTTACAGGATGGAATGCAGTGGAGAGTGAGTGAGCCCCTGTTTAGCTCACAGCCAGTGCCCGTAATGCCTTCAATAAACAGTTACAGGTGGAATGCAGTGGGAGAGTGAGTGAGCCCCCTTGTTTAGCTCACAGCCAGTGCCGTAATGCCTTCAATAAACAGTTACAGGATGGAGTTCAGTGGAGAGTGAGTGAGCCCCCTGTTTAGCTCACAGCCAGTGCCGTAATGCCTTCAATAAAACAGTACAGGATGGAGTTCAGTGGAGAAGTGAGTGAGCCCCTGTTTAATGTCACAAGCCAATGCCGTGATGCCCTCAATAAACAGTCACAGGAGGATGAATGAAGTAAAGTCGAGAGTGAGCTCCCTGTTTAGCTCACAGCCAAATGCCGTAATGCCCTCAATAAACAGTCACAGATGATGAATGGAGTAAAAGAGAGATTGAGCTCCCTGTTTAGCTCACAGCCAAACCGTTATGCCCTCAATAAACAGTTACAGGATGGAGTTTGTGTGGAGAGTGAGTTGTTGTTGTGTTTAAGCTCACAGCCAATGCCGTGATGCCCTCAATAAACAGTCACAGGAGAAGGGAGTAAAGTCAGAGAGTGAGCTCCCTGTTTAGCTCACAGCCAAATGCCGTAATGCCCCTCAATAAAACCAGCACAGGATGAAATGGAGTAAAGAGAGAGTGAGCTCCCTGTTTAGCTCACAGCCAATACCGTGATGCCCTCAATAAACAGTCACAGGATGAATCAGTAAAGAGAGAGTGAATCTCCCTGTTTAGCTCACAGCCAATACCGTAATGCCCCTCCGTGAAGAATCACTGGATGGTATGTAAAGAACTGCCCCTGTCTGTTGGAATGTAAACCGAAAGAAATCCGAATGTAACTGGGGCAGGGAGGTGTGTCAAGGTCACGATAACCAAGAAACAGTGTCGCTTCTTCTCCCAGTGCTTACGTCACACCTGGTGCTATAGTACCTTTCATGCAGTACCAGTGTGTAACAGTGTAATGGTTAAATGGAAATTGTAAAGGAGAGAAAATAGAAATAGCAACGGCCAAAATGGACCGACCAGAAGATATCCTTCCCATTTAGTGTGTTGTTGTTGTGTAAGCTTTTGTTGTTGTTGTTGTTGTTGTTGTTATTGTTGTTGTTGTTGTTCTTTTGTTTTTTTGCACGATTAGCAATGTATACTCAGGTTCCATGCTGTACACGCTGTACTCAGAAGAAGGAAGAAAACTGTCATCATGCAAAAAAGTATATAGAAAAACTTGTTTTATTAAGAAAGTGAATTGCAAAGCTTTGTTCTGCACAACATGTTTTTTTTTGATATAACTCAGTCTCGGGATGCATCATAAATACATCCTCTTAATCATGTACATTCTTTTAAACCGGCTTATGCATTTCATGGAAACTGTTTACATGTGGTGGCGGTGCAAATGTTGAGGAGGAAAAGGACGAAGGAGTGACATCTCTAGAAATTGTAAACCGAAAAAAAGATAAAGAAACAGATGGTCAAGGTGTGTGCGTGTGCGTGGGTGTGTGTGTGTGTGTGTGGGTGTGTGTGTGTGTGTGTCTGTATGAGAGAGAGAGAGAGAGAGAGAGAGAGAGAGAGAGAGAGAGAGAGAGAAAGGACACGAGGGATTAGGTATGTAGACTGCGAGAACCAACTGCTTCAGCAACCGTATAACCAGACATTATACTGCAATCAACTTTTTTTTTTTAAACAAGAAAAACACAAAAAAAAAACATCCTAGCAAATACACACCACGTGTTAAAAAAATTTATCAAGCTATAAAATCTATCATTACAGTAGTCATGCAGAAACGGTTCAGGCGATGGCAGCTGTTTTTTTTTTTCCTTCACTAAACATTCTTTAACTTCAAGATGTCAGAAATAGAGACCATACTGGTGTAAACTTTTTGTCCAAAAAAACAAAACAAGTAGGGACGTTGTTGTTCTTTTTCTAAAGTCTGCATTTCTTTTTATGAAAATATGAATCTTCTCCCCATCACCCCCCCCCCATATCCTTCCGGCGCAACCTGTTATTCAAATTTGTGTGGGTCAGGAGAGACATGACAGGAGGGTTGCTTTGGTTCCCTTCCACAGCATGATGCTCTCTCCCCCCCCCCCCCCCCTCTCTCTGGTTGTTTGTCTCTTGTTTGTTTTGTCGTTTGACTGTATCTCCAGTTTAAAAGGGCTGTCTGTCTGTCTCGTCCTCTGAAAGTTTCTCTCTATGTTAGGTTTTGTCTATGGTGCAAAACTTACCCTACTTGTTTCTGCTTCTTTTTTTAGTCTGTCTCCTGCCCCTGTTTATTTTCAACTGTCTCTGTCTAAAACTCAAAAAGAAAGAAAAAAAAACTCTGTCTTCAAATGTCTATGACTGAATAATCATGTCCAACATTACAACACTTCAGCTGTCTGTCTGTCTCTGTCTACTCTCTCTCTGGTGTTTGTCTCTGCTGTCTGTATCTTGTTCTCTGTCTGTATCTCTCTCTCAGTCTGTCTGTCTCTCTCGCGTCTCTCTCTCTCTCTCTCTCTCTGGCTGTCTCTCTACTCAAATTATATAGTATATATATAGGATAATATATACATATGCATACTTCACTTTCATACAAAATTCATATAAATACCGAAAAGCGAACAAAATATATGTCTATTTATCTATCTGACTTAGTACATTTGCAGATAGGTCGGTTTGAAATATGCAGGCGATGAGCGTGATTGAGGTGTGTCGAAAGATGAAAAATTAAGATAACAATTTTCATTTTTCTTTTTTTTTTACCTCATTATTTAAAAAAATTTTAAAAAAAGCAAATAAACAATAAACAAGTAGGGTAAGTCTTGCTTTCTGCTTGCTTACCCTAGGGTAAGTGTTCTTCATGTTCAAACCCCCCCCCCCCTTCCCCGCAACCTTAAATTCAAATCTTTGCCAAGTCCATTAATGTGATGACGGAGGGATTGCTGGCACTGCGTCTCTCTGTCTGTTTAGTCTGTCTCTCATTTTTTTTTTCTTTTGTTTGCTCGTTCTCCCCGCTTCTCTCCCTTTACTTCCCACTCTGTTATTTCTCCCATCCTTCATGCTCTGCTTTCTTCTTATCTTACTTTGTGACAGTTTCTTTTAAAGACACAGCGCAGAGCCTTGAGCTGAGAAACCCCTCCTCTGTGGCAGCCAAGTACAGGGCAGTCCGTCACAGGCGGCCGCCTTCGCTCTCCGCTCTCTTGGAAAAGAGACTGCGCAATATTTGGATGGATTTTCCAGGAGAGCTCTCGACAAAGCAGATAAAAGGAACGAGGGAACAGAGAAAAGAGGGATAGAAGGGGGGGGGGAGGGGGGGGAGAGTGGAGAGTAAGGGGGTGGTAGAGGATGAAAGAAGACAGAAGACGAATTGGCGGGAAAGGAGCAATTTCCTCTTCACCCCCTAGCCAACTCAAACAGGGCCTAGGACTCGCCCACTGTGAAGTTGTCCAGGTTCTGTGGCCAGACTGTAATTTGTGGCCAAGCTGGGACGCTGTGAGATTCTCCAGTGGCAGGCGACAGCTTGCACTTCATCATTCTTTTACCCCTGTTTCCTATGAAAAAAAAAAATAGCGGGGGAAAATAGCCTTACTGTGTGTTTTCTTCTACTGAAATACAAGTTTGAAAAGTTTAGAAACATAATCGTCTTTTATTTGGGTGGAGAGAGAGAGAGAGAGAGAGAGAGAGAGAGAGAGGAGAGAGAGAGAGAGAGAGAGAGAGAGAGAGATCATTTCTCACCCATACGCATTCGACTTAAGAAGAGTCGATCTTTTTCACACCCCATTTTCTGTAAGTGAAAATAATTGTAATGCCATTGTAGATGTCTTTCTTTTCACGCCTATTCTTCATGTATAATCGATTGTAAACTGCCATAGTATTGTCTTTTCATTCCGTTTTCTCTATGTCAAAACAATTGTAATTGCCATGGTGTTTTTTTCTGTTCATGTAGTTTTCTTTATTTGAAAAACAATTGTAATTACCATGGTGTCTTTCTGTTAATGTAGTTTTCTTTTATGTCAAAAAACAAAATTACAATGGTGTCTTTCTGTTCATATAGTTTTCTTTAGGTCAAAACAATTGTAATTACCATGGTGTCTTTCTGTTCATGTAGTTTTCTTTATTTGAAAACAATTGTAATTACCATGATGTCTTTCTGTTAATGTAGTTTTCTTTATGTCAAAACAATTGTAATTACAATGGTGCCTTTCTGTTCATATAGTTTTTCTTTATGTCAAAACAATTGTAATCACCATGGCGTCTTTCTGTTCATGTAGGTTTCTTTATTTCAAAAAAAAAATGTAATTACTATGGTGTCTTTCTGTTCATGTAGGTTTCTTTATGTCAAAACAATTGTAATGACCACGGTATCTTTTTGTTCATATAGTTTTCTTTATGTCAAAACAATTGTAATCACCATGGTGTCTTCCTGTTCATGTAGGTTTCTTTATGTCAAAACAATTGTAATGACCACGGCGTCTTTTTGTTCATGTAGTTTTCTTTATGTCAAAAACAATTGTAATGACCACGGTATCTTTCTTTTCTTTCAAGGGGGGTATTGAGGACTTGTAGTCTTTAATCAAACATCACTTCGTATAGTGATTCCCCTAAAGGGGAACTTCAGATGGGGGGGGGGAGACTGGGGGGGGGGGGTAATGGGGGGGGTAAGGGGGGGGGGGGGCACAGACTGTGGGCTCCGGACTGTAGTGAGGAGTGTACTTCAACTGGCACAGACTGTGGGTTCCCGGTTTTTTTTCCGGTGCTGCACTTCAACTGGCACAGACTGTGTGGGTTCCCGGTTTTTCCGGTGCTGCACTTCATAGGATTGTGCACACATCCCTGGGGACCGCCACCAACCCGTCTGCATGTCGACACTGCCACCGATAGACACACAAGACCTCACACACACACACACACACACACACACACACACACACACTGACACACACACACACACACACACACACACACACACACACACACACACACACACACACACGCACACCACACACACACGCGCGCACGTGCGCGTGCATCTTGTCCCAGGGCCGCTGTGCTACTGGTTCAGAAACACCCACCATCAAGCAGGGGGACGAAAACGTCTCTCACCTCGCGTTGCCGTTCGTCACTTTCCTGGGGAGGCAGTGACCTCTTCCGCCAATCACCACGTGCTGCTATAGAACCGTTCAAATAGCAGGGCCGCCCTCCCGAAGTAGCCCGCAGGCCAGTTTGCTGTTTGTGCTCTGCTCAGCGAGGGCGGCCTACTCCCTGCACGTACCTTTTGGACCGCGTGGTGAACAACCACGTGTGCGCTTCAAACGGACACACCCTGTATCATTTATGACACTGTCAGGAGGGAACTGCGGCAACAGACAGCCACTCTGTGAACATGGGTCAGTATGACACTGTCAGGAGGGAGCTGTGACAACAGCTACCAGCCACCCTGTCAGGAGGGACTGTGCAACAGGCCACCCTGTCATGGGTATATGACACTGTCAGGAGGGAACTGCGGCAACAGACAGCCACCCTGTGAACATGGGTCAGACAGAGGGCCAATCGAATGAACAGGAAATGGTGA
>JADBJO010005263.1:36302-63802 GCA_016801955.1 Conus betulinus
AACAATAATAATAATAACAACAACAACAAATAACAACAACAACAACAACAACAATAATAATAATAATAATAATAACAATAATAACAATAATAGTGATGATGATGATGATGATGATGATTTTGGTGACAATCAAAATGATAGTGAACAAAATGGGATCAAAATGCTTATGAAAATCATAATAATAGTAACAACAACAATGCTAATAATAACAATAATAATGATGATGATGTAATAATGATAATGGCAATAATAATAATAATGATAATAATAATAATAATAATAATAATAATAATAATAATAATATAATAATAATAGTAGTAGTATAGTAGTAGTAGTAGTAGTAGTAGTAGTAGTAGTAGTAGAAGTAGTAGTAGAGTAGTAGTAGTGGTAGCTATTGTTATCATCTTTATTTATTTTTTTTTCGTTGTTGCTATAACAACAACAAAAACAGCAACAGTTAAAAAAAATTGAAACAGAACAGAAAGAAATCAGTCGCAGTGGAAATCATATTGCATTAAAAAAAAAAAACAAAAACTGAGAGTAAAATGGTCAATGCACGAACACACATGCCAATCCGCGTCACCTGCTTTCATCAAACTCTCTTCTTCCCCCCCCCACCCCCCCCCCCCGCACCACCCCCACCCACCCCACCAGAGCACGTGGCACTTCCTCCTCGTTTTGTAAAATGAAAACTCAGCCAAGTACTTACTTGCCCGTCAATAAACAATATGGCAGATAGTTCGTCTATTTACCATGGCGTCAGTCAAACAGTTCGTCTGTTTACCGTCACATGAGTCAAACAACATGAAACATACTGTTCCAACCAAAGAGACAGCAATATCAATAATTATGTTGTTTGGGCGAAAAGGGGGAAGAAAGCGGGCTTGAGGTGTGTGTGTGTGTGTGTGTGTGTGTGTGTGTGTGTGTGTGTGTGTGTGTGTGTGTGTGTGTGTGTGAGGGGGGTGGGCGGGGAGACTGAGTGAGTGAGTGGTGGGGGTGGAAATATAAGTAAACTCAAGTGCCCAAAAGGCTACTTTTCCACTTTTGAAATGATACCAATAAGAAGGGGGATGGGGAGGGGTTGGGTGGAAGATGGGGGTGGGGGGGGGGGGGGGGGGGGGGGGGCATATAAAGTTGTACTGCATCCCATATTGTAAGTCCGTCTTTCTCTCGCTCTTAGATACCCACTTTTCCTAAACACAGTTATGTAGTTTTTGCCCTGTGGACTTTTAACCGTAATGAAGCAGTGACATCTTGCAAAGTGTTAAACTGAGTTTGTAATCCTATCAACGATTCTGATTGCAAGACTGTGTCATCAGCGAAAAAGAGAATGAAATCTGCAGAACTTCCAGTTTAAAGCTGGCACCATGTTTTTCACGAAGTATGATTTCCTGTGTCATTTCATTAACAAATAAAAGAAAACAAAACATCTACTTCTCTCTCCACCTCACCTCTCACTCACTCTCTCCCTCTCTCTCTCTCCCTCTCTCACACACTCCATTAATTTCTCTCTCTCTCTCTCTCCTCCTCCATGTTTCCATTAATTTCATTTTCTGCCCCCCCCCTCCCTTTCTTCCACCCCCCTGCCCCTCCCACCCCCCCTCGCCCTCTCCCTCCCCTCTGCCCTCCTCCTCTCTCTCCCCCACCCCCTCTCGCTCTCTCAAAGTCCAAAGTCCAATTAGTCCGTCCTTGAGCTGCTGTTTTTCTCAAGTTCGTTAAAACCTGTTGTTGTTTTAGTTTGTGGGTAAACTTTTGGTAACCAGACAGACAGACAAACAGACAGAACAGGCAGGCAGACAGACAGGACAGAAGGACAGACACCGACAGACAGTCAAAACAAAAGAGACAGGCAGACAGCCAGCCGGGACTGTGGAGTGCGTCCCCTCCTGCCCTCTTTCCTTCACCCCGTCAGCGTACACAGAGAGAGAGAGGAGAGAGAGAGAGAGAGAGAGGACGAGGGGGGGGTGAGGAGAGAGAGGAGTAGAGGGGTGGGAGGAGAGAGGGAGGAGAGATTTCGTGGGGGAGAGGAGTATGGGAGGGAGATGGAGGTTGAGTGGCGTCCCCTCGGAGAGAGGCTTTCTTCACAGGGCGTGAGAGAACGAGGGAGCAGAGGAGAGAGAGAGGGGGAGAGAGAGAGAGGAGGGGCGGGAGAGAGCGGCGTAGCGGAGAGGGGAGAGGAGAGGGGATGGAGAGAGAGGAGGGAGGGAGAGAGCGGGAGGAGAAAGGAAGAGAGAGAGAAGCGGGAGGAGATCGAGAGGAGAGCGGGAGGGAGGAGAGGGAGGGGGCTGGACGAGAGAGAGAGGGCGCCGAGCGGAGAGAGGTGGAGAGAGGGCTCGGGCGAGAGCGGAGGGGGTAGAGAGCCCGAGGGGAGAGGGATAGGAAGAGAGAGAGAGAGGGAGATGAGGAGAGGGAGCGAGGGGAGGAGGAGCGCGGGAGGGGGGGAGGCGGAGAGAGAGGGTTCGAGGGGGGAGGGAGAGGAGAGATAGTGGGCGGGAATAGAGAGTCGTCGGGAGGAGAGCGGAGAGCGAGAGGGAGAGAGCGAGAGGAGAGGTAGGGAAGGAGAGAGGGAGCGAGAGAAAGGTTGAGCGGGAGGGAGAGAGAGAGAGGGAGGGCGAGAGAGGAGAGGGCGGGAGAGGAAGAGCGGGACGTGAGGGGGGACGGGAGAGCGCAGCTGGCGGAGGGGGGAGGTCGAGGGATGAGAGACTGGAGGGCGAGGGGAGAGAGAGAGGGAGATGAGGGGGGGGAGGGAGAGACAGAGGGAGGGAGGAGAGAGAGAGGGGGGGGAGGTAGAGCGAGAGGGAGGGGAGAGAGAGAGAGAGATGGAGGGAGGGAGGGAAGGAGAGAGGGAGAGAGGGAGGGGGGAGGAAGAGAGAAGGGAGGGAGGAGGGACAGAGAGAGGGGGGAAACGATGAGAGGGGAGAGGAGAGGAGAGAGGGAGGAAGAGGGAGAGAGAGAGGGAGGGAGAGAGGGGGAGGGAAGGAGAGAGAGGGGGATGGATGGAGGGAGAGAAGAGAAGTGGAAAAGAGAGAGGGTGAGGGAGAGAGAGAGAGAGAGAGAGCGAGGTAGGGAAGGAAGGAGAGAGAGAGAGACAGATGGAGGGAGAGAAAGGGGAGAGGGGGAGGTGGAGAGGGGGGGGAGGGATAGCAGAGCGGGGGAGAGAGGAGAGAGATGGAGGGGGAGGAGAGCGAGGGGTGGAGAGAGAGAGCAAGAGAGAGCTGAGAGAGAGAGAGAGGAGACAGAGACAGAAGAACATACAGACAGACTGAGAAGAGAGAGAGGAGAGAGAGAGAGAGAGAGAGAGAGAGCGAGAGAGAGAGAGACAGAGGAGGACAGACAGCCAGAAAGAGACAGACCAGACAGACAAGACTGACTGAGAGACGAGAGAGAGAGAGAGAGAGATAGAGAGCGATGAGGAGAGAGGAGAGAGAGAGGAGAGAGAGAGAGAGAGGGTGAAATGATTGATTCATAAAGGTCAAAGCTCCTTAGAGTGGGGGATATCCATCGTGATTCATGTCACAAATTGACATTAGTCTGCACTGATATCACATAAACATTACGCTCTGGAATGCTTTAGGGTAAACAGACAGCCAACTGGTTCACAGTATTTTCATGAATTGCTCTCTTTGGTGGCGCTTAACATTGGACAAGCGAGTACAAAATGAACTTCGTCTTCTTTCGCATTGTTACATACAGGGCAAAATAGATTTCTGTCATATAAATGTCTACACGCAGATAAAGAGTAGCACTAGCAGACACACTAAATATATACATAGGTATGGCACGCTTTAGATGTTTGTGCATTTAGATTAACATAATTATAAACAGGTAAACAGAGTAAGTGACGAACGAAACGCTCAATGTGATTTTAATCCACCACTGTTTTTAATCTCTACTGTTTTTAATCTCTCACTGTTTTTAATCTCTCACTGTTTTTAATATCTGACTGTTTTAATCTCTCACTGTTTCCAATCTCTCACTGTTTCCAATCTCTCCACTGTTTCCAATCTCTCACTGTTTCCAATCTCTGACTGTTTTGCACATGGGAATTCCCTTGATGCCAACTAGAATCAATCATTCTTTCTCGGGAATACCCGAAATGAAAAACATTCATATCACGAAACGCCTTGGTGCATCCATACAAAGCTTAAACAATATTCACAAAATTTCAACCTAACATAAGTTACTAGTTTTTCTTACCTGTGGTTATCAAAGTCAAAAACCATTCTATACGCGTTCAGTGGCAGTCTGTGATCGTGGGTTTAACTAATCTTTAACCAGTATTGAATGCAATTTAACATCAGAATTCAAATATACAGAATTTCTTCCTTCTCCCCCCGTACTTAAGCATTCGGACATTTCTTTAGGGCAAAAAATGGATTTTTTTTTTTCGTACACAGCAACAGCATCAAGACCCCATATTTCAGCTCGTACTATTAACGTAGGTTGAATTTGGCAACCAAACAAGTTCAGCAGGATGCAAAGCATATAACCTTACTCCCAATTTATCTTGAATACGCGTGTACATGTCAAAAGCATATTTACTATGAAAATATATATGATCTACCAGTCAGCTATTAGATCTAAAGCTATTGAAAAATCCGTCAAAATACAGTACTTTCATAGATATTTTGTCAATTTTGTTTAAAGTCACAAACATGCGTCATAATGTATTTCGTCGCTTAGATATTCCATACAGAAGAAAAACCGTTATGGGCCATTAAAGCCGTCAGAAACTGCTATTCTGGTAAAATAAAAATATAGGGCATCATCCGTGACCCATAGCGAAAATACCTACAAATTTCAGAAAGATTGGCCCAGAAGTTTTGTCTGGAGAGAGTGGAAACATTTTGACCACGGACAGACAGACGCACACACAGATAGACAGACAGCATTTCTTCGTTCCCATTGTTCTATAAGAACTGGGAGTACGAAAACAGTACGGAATCGTTATTTAGCAATGATCTTACCTATTCTACGTTGTGTGTGTGTGTGTGTGTGTGTGTGTGTGTGTGTGTGTGTGTGTGTGTGTGTGTGTGTGTGTGTGTGTGTGTGTGTGTGTGAAGGAGATGAGTGGTGTGTTTTAGAGTGTGTATGAGAGGGAAACTTCGTGAAATGTTCTAATGTGATTTGTGTGTTTGAAAATCAGTGGTTTATTAGAGCAATGTCTTAACTGTGAAATTTCTCAGTGTGACGTTTTAGAATCATGGACATCTTGAGGCTTAACTGTGGTGTGTGTGTGTGTTAGTGTGTGTGTGTTGTGTGTGTGTTTGTGTGTGTGTGTGTGTGTGTGTGTGTGTGTGTGTGTGTGTGTGTGTAAAGGAGAAAAGTTTTTTTTAGAGGATTTATGAGAGGAAAACTTTTTTGTGAAAATTCTAGTATGATGTTTTAAAAATTATTATTATTACTATTATTATACAATGTCTTACTTGTGAACTCAATGTGATTTGTTTTAGTATTGAGTGTCTCTAGGCTTTGTGTGCATGACTTTTGTACCTCCTATTTTTACTGTTGCTCTTTTTTTAAATGTAAAGCGCTACTGAGCATTTTTATGGAATATGCGCTTCACAAATAAACAGTAGTAGTAGTAGTAGTAGTAGTAGTAGTAGTAGTAGTAGTAGTAGTAGTAGTAGTAGTATCATTAGTGGTATTAGAATTATTATTATTATATTTTTCACAATACAGAATAAAGCATTTTGTTTGTTTTATTGCTAAATCTTTGCACGCAAAGGCAAAACTGAATCATACGGAGAAGTAAATACCAAGAAATGTATATGCATTAACGACATGTATCATCGATCCTTTGTAAGTCCATCGTCAGTCGATCCAAGATACCCGGTCATCCTAAATACTTCCTGAATACAATCATGTCGGTTTTTCCCATGTTGACTTTTACATGTAATAAAGCAGCGACAACAAGAGAATTTTTTTTAACCGAGTTTGTAATCCTATCACCGTTTCTGATTACAAGACCATGTCATCAGCTGAAAGGAGAATGAGAATCTCTGACCCCTCCCCCCCCCTCTCTCTCTCTCTCTCTGTCTCTCTCTCTCTCTCTCTCTCTCTCTCTCTCTCTCTCTCTCTCTCTCTCTCTCTCTCTCTCTCTCTCTCAAGCAAATTCAGGCGTTGTCAGAAAAGCAATGATGACGGAGGAGAGCACGTAAGCAATTTCACTTCAAGCCCCGCCCCCCTCTGTACATCCTCCTGCCCCTCCTCCCCCCCCCCCCCCTCCCCCTGTCCCCTGTGTGTCCCTAGACAGCCAGCTGTCTATTCTCCACCGCCAGTCAGCCATAGATTGCCAGCTGTCTGATTTATGTCTAAGTCTCCGTCACAGCCAGTCGCCATTGCCTCTGTGGTCTCCACACACCCCGTCAGCCATAATCTGTGAGGAGATTGCAGTTGTCTGACTTCTATGTCTCCATACACCCCGTCAGCCATAATCTGTGAGGACATTCCAGTTGTCTGACTTCTAAGTCTCCACACACCCCATCAGCCATAATCTGTGAGGACATTCCAGTTGTCTGACTTCTATGTCTCCACACACCCGGTCAGCCATAATCTGTGAGGAGATTCCAGTTGTCTGAATTTCATATTTGTAAGGAGATTCGTGTTGTCTTCCATATCTACAAGGAGAGCTCGGTTGTCTGACTTCCATATTGTTATCATTTTTACTATAATTACTTATACAGCACCTATCCTCGGCTAGAGACCAAGCTCTAAACGCTTTACAATCCACACTCGTTCACACAACGGGCTGCCTACCTGGGTAGTGCCGACTGAAGAGCTGCCAGCTGGCGCTTCATTCAGTCGTTTCCCGTGTCATCCAGTCAATATTGTTCAATATCGTTCGTTTATTTTCATTACTTCCTTCACATTCTTTCTTTTTTTTCACGTTAGTTGGATGCTATGTGTAACGTGTCATCCATACCAACGGCCCAAACTGGCCTTTCTCTTCCGAAAGATGGTGATGGGATTTTACGTGTGTGCAAGATGTTATGCGTGCGTTCACACACGGAACCTCGGTCTTTAGTCTCATTTGAAGGATTGTAGTGGAAATGGAATCAGAACCAATGTTACCTCTGAGGCAAAAATCCCCCAGTACCGAAACAGACCGGCAGAGATTCGAATCCCCAACCCCAAGATTAACAAGATTACGAGTCCGGGGCTCTACCACTGAGCTATGTTTGTAAGAAGAGTCCAGTTGTCTGAATTCCATGACTGTAAGGAGATGCCAGTGGCCTCACAGTCATCACTTTGCTAATGACCTGGCTTCTTAGAGTTGTCCCATAAATCTCCTCGTCCCTGTCTGTTTGTCTCTCTGTCTGTCAGTTTGTGTCGTCCGTCTATCTGACTGTGTGTCTGTCTCTTTCTCTCCTTCCCTCCCTCCCTCCCTCCTCCCCTCTCTCTCTCTCTCTCTCTCTACCTCTCAAAGAGAACTCTCTGTCTCTCTCTCTCTCTCTGTCTACGTTTGCCTGTGGCTGCATTCCGTCTTTTTGTCTTTTTGTTTACGTTTTTTGTTTTGCATACCGTGGTTTTTTTTTTTTTTTTTTTTTTTTTTTAGCATGGGTTGACACAAATACACATATACACTCTTTTGCGACGGGATGGTCGCGATTCAAGATTGAGTTTGCTCGTCCATGATTGGAAAAACAAAAAGATAGCCTATAAGAATGAAAGAAAATCGCAATCATTCATCTCTGAGTCTGGAAAAAGAAAGGAACCCGAACCATTTACCTGTACGTCAGCCAAACACGTGAGCGTAATGAAAATCTTACTATTTACCAGTACGTCAACCAAACAAGTAAGTACTATAGAAGTTCGTTCATTCTGCATCAGCCAAACAACCACATAAAAGTGAATCCACAACATTTATCAAATAGCTAGCCAAATTAAGCAACAAAATGAAAATTCAAACTATTTATCGATGACCATTTCAAACAAACAAGTCAAATCAAATGTGGACAATTGAAATAAACAATCGAAACGAAAATTTACCCTTCGTAATGAGCCAGCCAAAGTGAACAAGCACGATCAAATCTCTACCATTATCAATGTCTCCGTCAGATCACAATGTGAAATTAAATCCCAAGCGCTTATCAAATAAGCCGGCCAAATTAACAAGTAAAAACGAAACGCTAGCCATTTACCAGCACGTCAAATCAAGCGCAAAGACTCCGCACCCCTCCAACCACCCCCACACACCACCCCCACCCCCACCCCCACCACCATCACAGAGGCTAAAACACTTCCATTGGCATCATTCCCAACGCTCCGGCATCCGATTTCTCCCAACCTGCGCCGTTGATTGGCTGTTGTTAATTGGCTGATGACTGGCGGATAATGCAGCCTACCCGTTAACTGTGTGAATGGGCTTTATCAGCATGACACGTTGCGGACGGGGTAGGGGCGGAGGTGTTAATGGGAATCAGGGAAAAGACTGAGGCATCGTCCTCATTGACCTTTTTTTTTAACGGAGCGTGCCAAACTGATCTCGTGCTCTCTCTATCTCTCTCTCTCTCTCTCTCTCTCTCTCTCTCTCTCTCTCTCTCTCTCTCTCTCTGAAGGTCATCCAGGGACACTGTTTGCGATCATTTCATTACCCAGCTCTGTTGAGCTTTCCTCGTGAGTGGTACTTGGACGCTATTGTTTGTTTGTTTGTTTGTTTTTGTAGAAAGACACAGAGCATAGTCTGAAACAAGCATAAGAAGTATGGGCAATAAGCAACATGAAAAAGAAAGTGCACGTATCAGATTTTGACGACCTTGATCATTCCTGAAAGTTGGCATTAAAAGCTCAGATGTCATCAGCAGTATGACGTCAGATTTATAGAGCTGAGTCAAGAGGGGTGAAGACTGCACACGGTGCCTTGTGAAAGGCTTTCTGAGAGAAGACACGGTACCTTGTGAAAGGCTTTCTGAGAGAAGACACGGTACCTTGTGAAAGGCTTTCTGAGAGAAAACACGGTACCTTGTGAAAGGGTTTCTGACAGAAGACACGGTACCTTGTGAAACGCTTTCTGAGGAAAAGCACGGTACCTTGTGAAAGGCTTTCTGACAGAAAGACGATACTTTGTGAAAGGCTTTCTGAGGAAAAGCACGGTACCATTGTGAAAGCTTTCTGACAAGAAACATGATACTTTGTGAAAGGCTTTCTGAGGAAAAAACACGGTACCTTGTGAAAGCTTTCTGACAAGAAACATGATACTTTGTGAAAGACTTTCTGAGGAAAAAACACGGTACCTTGTGAAAGCTTTCTGACAAGAAAACATGATACTTTGTGAAAGGCTTTCTGAGAAAAAACACGGTACCTTGTGAAAGCTTTCTGACAAGAAACATGATACTTTGTGGAAGGCTTTTCTGAGGAAAAACACGATAAGTTGTGAAAGGTTTTCTGACAAAAAACACGACACTTTGTGAAAGGCTTTCTGCAGAGAAAACACGGTACATTGTAAAACGCTTTCTGAGAGAAAAAAAACACGATACATTGTGAAAGGCTTTCTGATAGAAATCATGCTAACTTGTGAAAGGCTTTCTGACAGAAATCATGGTAACTTGTTGAAAGGCTTTCGGACAGAAATCATGGTAACTTGTGAAAGGCTTCTGATAGAAATCATGGTAACTTGTTAAAGGCTTCTGATAGAAATCATGTACCTTGTGAAAGGCTTTCGGACAGAAATCATGGTACATTGTGATAAACTTTGTGAGGGAAAACACGGTACCTTGTGAAAGGCTTTCTGACAGAAAACATGTTACCTTGTGAAAGGCTTTCTGACAGAAATGTTTTCTGAGATAAGACACGGTGCCTTGTGAAAGGATATCTGACAGAAAGCACATTACATTGTGAAAGGTTTTCTGACAGAAAACATTTTACTTTGTGAAAGGCTTTCTGAGGAAAAACACGTTTACCTTGTGAAAGGCTTTCTGACAGGAAAACACGGTACACTTGTGAAAGGCTTTCTGACGGAAAAAACAGGTATTTTGTGAAAGGCTTTCTGAGAGAAGACGCAGTACCCTGTGAAAGGCTTTCTGAGGGAAGACACGGTACCTTGCGAAAGGCTTTCTGAGAGAAGATACTGTAACTTGTGAAAGGCTTTCTGAGAGAAGACACTGTAACTTGTGAAAGGCTTTCTGACAGAAAACATGGTACTTTTTGAAAGGATTTCTGAGAGAAGACGCAGTACCTTGTGAAAGGCTTTCTGACAAAACACGGTACCTTGTGAAAGGCTTTCTGACAGAAAAACATGGTACCTTGTGAAAGGCTTTCTGACAGAAAACACGGTACATTGTGAAAGGCTTTCTGGGGGAAAACACGGTACATTGTGAAAGGCTTTTCTGAGGGAAAACACGGTACCTTGTGAAAGGCTTTCTGAGGGAAAACACGGTACATTGTGAAAGGCTTTCTGACAGAAAAACACGGTACATTGTGAAAGGCTTTCTGAGGGAAAACACGGTACGGTACCTAGTGAGAGGCTTTCTGACAGACGACATGGTACCTTTTGAAAAGACTTTCTGTGGAATACGCGGGTACCTTGTAAAAGGCTTTCTGAGAGAAGATGCGGTACCTTGTGAAAGGCTTTCTGAAGGACAGCACAGTACCTTGTGAAAGGCTTTCTGAGAGAAGATGCGGTACCTTGTGAAAGGCTTTCTGAAGGACAGCACAGTACCTTGTGAAAGGCTTTTCTGAAGGACAGCACAGTACCTTGTGAAAGGCTTTCTGAGAGAAGATGCGGTACCTTGTGAAAGGCTTTCTGAAGGACAGCACAGTACCTTGTGAAAGGCTTTCTGAGAGAAGATGCGGTACCTTGTGAAAGGCTTTCTGAAGGACAGCACAGTACCTTGTGAAGGCTTTCTGAAGGACAGCACAGTACCTTGTGAAAGGCTTTCTGAGAGAAGATGCGGTACCTTGTGAAAGGCTTTCTGAAGGACAGCACAGTACCTTGTGAAAGGCTTTCTGAGAAAAGATGCGGTACCTTGTGAAAGGCTTTCTGAAGGACAGCACAGTACCTTGTGAAAGGCTTTCTGAAGGACAGCACAGTACCTTGTGAAAGGCTTTCTGAGAGAAGATGCGGTACCTTGTGAAAGGCTTTCTGAAGGACAGCACAGTACCTTGTGAAAGGCTTTCTGAAGGACAGCACAGTACCTTGTGAAAGGCTTTTCTGAGAAAAAGATGCGGTACCTTGTGAAAGGCTTTCTGAAGGACAGCACAGTACCTTGTGAAAGGCTTTCTGAAGGACAGCACAGTACCTTGTGAAAGGCTTTCTGAGAGAAGATGCGGTACCTTGTGAAAGGCGTGACAGAAAACATGGTACCTTGTGAAAGGCTTTCTGAGAGAAGACGCGGTGCCTTGTGAAAGCTTTGTGACAGAAAATGGACAGCAGACCACAAACATACCTTGTCAGCTCTCTTCCACTGCCTGCTGATCACAGAATGAGAATCTTGACAAACGTTCTTCGGTAAGTCACACCCCATGGCGGGACTAGTGACGTCATAAGCAGATCTCCTTGCAGCTCGAAGTCAAACCTGCTGCAAGGGTATGCGTTTTAATTAAATAAGCTTTGAATTGTGACTTTTGAAAATGGACAGGACGACATCCTGTCAAGAATGTCTAACAAAACAGTACTTCAAAAGAGAAAAGAGAGAGAGAGAGAGAGAGAGAGAGAGAGAGAGAGAGAGAAAAAAGCGAGAAGAAGAGAGAGAGAAGAAAAAAAAGAAAAAAAAAGGGGGGGGGGGAGGAACTGAAAAAAGAATCAGAGAGAAAAAAAAAGAAAGAAAAAGAAAATTGACAGGCAGGCATGCTATAACTACTCGCATAGGAAACTGCTCTGTCAATAACTGACGGGCGCAGATATTCAGTAACTGTTCTGCAGCAAAGCAGCACTATTGTAACTATTCACAAATAACTATTCACAAATAATTCTTCACAAACACCAAGCAGGAGCATCTGATTAAAGAAAACCCAAACAGGAAAGAGACGTGTATATGAGAGGCGACAATCACTAAGACAGACAGACAGATAGAGAAGAAGAAGAGAGAGAAGAAGAAGAAGAAGAAGAAGAAGAAGAAGAAGAAGAAGAAAGAAGAAGAAGAAGAAGAAGAAGAAGAACAACAACAACAAACAACAACAACAACAAAAACAAAAAAAACACCAAGAAGGGGAAGGAGAACAAGAAGAAGAACAAGGGAAAAAAGACTGCGACTTTGCAAGACATTTGCTCCTTTAGGTATAAGATAAGAAATTATACATCCCTAAATGATAGAAGAAGAAGAAGAAGAAGAAGAAGAAGAAGAAAGAAGAAGAAGAAGAAGAAGAAGAAGAAGAAGAAGAGAGAGAGAGAGGAGAGAGAGAGAGAGAGAGAGAGACAGACAGACAGACAGACAGACAGACAGACAGACAGACAGCGAGCGAGCGGAGCGAGCGAGCGAGCGAGAGAGAGAGAGAGAGAGAGAGAGAGAGAGAGAGAGACAGGAGAGAGAGAGAGAGAGTTATTTCTCAGGCCTTGGCCCCGTTTAAATTGAATAAGTCTTATTACATTCTCTCTTTCCAGTCATAAAAAAAAGAACCATGGACATTGCAGTGAAATGAAATGTTTGAGAGAGAGAGAGAGAGAGAGAGAGAGAGAGAGAGAGAGAGAGAGAGAGAGAGAGAGAGAGAGAGAGAGAGAGAGAGAGAGACAGAGACAGACAGATAGACAGACAGACAGACAGACTGACAGAAACTGAAACAGAGACAGAGAAAGAGGCAGAAAGAATGAGCCAGTGTTATTAGTCCATCGATAAAAAAAATGACTGGCTTGATACTTCTGACACACATGTGTAAACAAGTTAATCAGTGGAATCACAGTTTCGGCTGGCCATGTGCATGCGTGTTATTGTGCTCTTTTGTGCGTGCAAGTGTCAATGGGTGAGAGAGCGCGCGCGCGCGTGTGTGTGTGTGTGTGCTCTCTCTCTCTCTCTCTCTCTCTCTCTCTCTCTCTCTCTCTCTCTCTCTCTCTCTCTCTCTCTCTCTCTCAGCATAGGGCCAACATAGGGCACTTACATCTTGCGAAATATAGCTATGTAGAACAAGATCAGTTTATAAGATATAATGACGAAGCACGTAAAACGACATTAAACGGACAATTTCCACAGGCCAACCAGTTTCAACCATCATCAATCTGTAGAGAAAAGTGGATACCTGCTGAATGTTCCCTCGTTGACGAACTGAAGGGACGTAAGCTCTGTTGCTTGGAGAACACAACTGAAGGGAAGTAAACCCTGTTGCTTGAGAAACACAACTGAAGGGAAGTAAGCCCTGTCGCTTGGAAAAAACACAACTGAAGGGAAGTAAGCCCTGTCGCTTGGAAAACACAACTGAAGGGAAGTAAGCCCTGTCGCTTGGAAAACACAACTGAAGGGAAGTAAGCCCTGTCGCTTGGAAAACACAACTGAAGGGAAGTAAGCCCTGTCGCTTGGAAAACACAACTGAAGGGAAGTAAGCTCTGCTGCTTGGAAAACACAACTGAAGGGAAGTAAGCTCTGCTGCTTGGAAAACACAACTGAAGGGAAGTAAGCTCTGTTGCTTGCAAAATACAAAACGGATGCATCAACTCAACGGATATGACAGAATCTTTGCTACATTAACAAAAGCGTCATTAGGTGTAACGTTGTTAGTGACGTAAAGTTAAAATACGTCATCATTAAAACGTAAGCCTCTAAGGATGCAACAGGGAACAGGGGGGGGGGGGGGGGGGGGGGGGGGGGGGGGGGAGTGAAGGAAGGAGGAAGGGAAGAGGAATAGGGGAGTATGAGTGAGGTGAGAATGAGTGGGGGGCAGAGGGCAAAGGGGGTACTGCAGGTGGCCGTTGTGTAAAGCAGTGGCCGTTGTGTAAAGCACCTGCTGGTGTCAAGGTCAGAGGGCTGCTGCTGTCTTTACCTGAGGAGTGTGAACAGGGGAGAGGGGGCACGGCGGAGGGAGGGACATCAGTGGAGGGGAGGGGGCGGGGCATCGGGTGGGAGGGAGAGGCGTGACTGAGGTGCTACGTGAACTGGGGGAAAAGAAGAAGAACAGAAGTCAGCCATCAAAATCAGTCTGCTTGTTCAATACGACGCTGGCGGCTTCACGACCTTCAGAGAAGAAAACACCTCTGCTGATGAACTGTTCACTGCCATGTATATCCAGCTTACTATGTGAACATGACGAAGAGCTGTTTTCAAACTTTCTAAATTCTTTTCATTATTTCTAAAAAGAATATGTATCATCAACAACTTTATGTTGCTAGTCATAGAAGAATGAAACAGACTACTAGCTTTTGAAGAGAAGGTAGAATGTGTGAAGGAAGGAATGGGGGGAAGGGGGGGGGGGGGGGGGGGGGGCGAACACCCGGGGTTGAGGTGCTTTCATCATCAAAAAACTCTTTAGACATGCGTCATTTTGTGGCCTTTTAAACGTCATTTAGGCATTACTGAGCAAATACAGCGGCAGTGAAAATAACAGCCCGATCTGAGAGAACAGCGAAATCCATCCAACAGGGAAGTGAGTAGATGAGGGGAACCAGATCTGCCTGACTCTTTCCTGCCCATTTTGTCCCGTCTCCTTTCCCTTTCCCTGCAGCTAGCGTTTCGTTGTCCCATCTCCTTTCCCTTTCCCTGCAGCTAGCGTTTCGTTGTCCCATCTCCTTTCCCTTTCTCTGCAGCTAGCGTTTCGTTGTCCCATCTCCTTTCCCTTTCTCTGCAGCTAGCGTTTCGTTGTCCCATCTCCTTTCCCTTTCTCTGCAGCTAGCGTTTCGTTGCACACTGGAGTCATACAGGCCAGCGCCTTTCGAGTCTCATCATGCTGGTACAGTCTACAGACATATCACACACACACACACACACACACACACACACACACACACACACACACACACACACTCGCGCGCGCGCGCGCCCGCATACACAACGAGAGAGAGAGAGAAAGGGAGAGAGAGAGAGAGAGAGAGAGAGGGAGAGAGGAGAGAGAGAGAGAGAGAGAGAGAGACAGAGACAGAGAGAGGGAGGACAGACAGAGACAGAGAGACAGAGACACAGAGACAGACAGACAGAGACAGACACAGAGACACAGAGACAGAGACGAGAGGACATTTGGATCGACAGAACACAGACGTATTCATGTGGTTGGTGTGAGAAAAAAGATGAATTGTTCTCAACAAACAAAGTGATGGAGAATTTTCTGGAGGCTTTATTAGCTTTTGTGCTTAACCAGTCGTCCACTCAACAGTTATTGCCTTCGCCAGCAATCAGTTAACCATAGATGTACTTGAAACAACCTATGTGGGTTCTCCATTGAAAATAAGTAATTGAATAAATTACAAAAATAGCAATGCCATATCCTGGAATACTGAGAAAGTACATCGAATAATCGTCAAGAAAAAAAGAAAGGAACAAAAAGTAAGAGGGAAAAGTTGAGAGAGGAAAAAAAAAAAAGGGGAGGGGGGGGGGGGGGGGGGGGGGGAGGGGGCAAAAAAAATCACCACTTAGAGCACGAGACAGAAACTTAAATTATCAAGTATGATAGTTATCTAATGGAACCAGTCTCTTTTTTTTTTTTTATCATTATTTAGATAGGCAAGGACGACAACATTCTATGGGCTTCTCCACTTGAAAAAAAAAAAGAGACAAATGATAAAATCAAAACCATGTCCAAGTATAATGAGGAAGCCCCTAGAATTCTTTCCATTGTTAAAGAGAGAGAGAGCGAGAGAGAGAGAGAGAGAGAGAGAGAGAGAGAGAGAGAGAGAGAGAGAGAGAGAGAGAGAGAGAGAGAGAGAGAGAGAGAGAGAGAGAGAGAGAGAGAGAGAGTCTCTATCTTCTGCTATGATCAAAACTCTACTTATGAACTTTCGTGATGTATGTATGTATGTATGTATGTATGTATGTATGTATGTATGTATGTATGTATGTATGTATGCATGTATGCATGTATGCATGTGCATGCTGATTCACGCATAAATATTTGCACATACAGTCATCCAACTCCACACACATCACAAGGCGCTAAACACCAGGTTTTAAAAGTTCATTTCCCCCCAGTATCTCCTCTTCTCCCATTTTCAAACACAGCACTGGTGGGGTTTATTATTCCGTCCGTTCACAGGTAATATTTCACTTTACATTTCTCCTGGGGTCCGTTCATCACAAATATCGGTACCTTCATTCCTTTTCATTCAATCACGAACGTCTATGGTGGACATCATACATGTTTCCACCTACCCTTTTCGCTTGGTTTCTGCAGAGCATAACTCTATGGCGAACTCGACTTCGCCTCTGCACTTTGGACAGCATACCCACTATCTCTGGCTGTCTCTGGCTGTTCCTTCCGACATCTTTCTGGCAGGGGGGGGTATGGCTCCCGTAGCTCACCCGACTCTCCCTCCAGTCACAGCCTCGTCTATTTCGCTACTGCTACCATAACGGCGTAGCTAGAAAACAAAATAAGCTATGCTATGATGACTATACTGCCCACAGTTAGCAGCATCCAACATAAACACTTTTACAAAATAATTTCGATTCCCAATTTCACGATCGAAATGGATAAAATGAAAACAAAGACTGGAACTTTCATAGTTCCTTAAAATTGTATCAAATACTTCTTGTCTGAATCATTCCCTCAAATTCAAAATACATGCGTAAGCATGTTACAGACTCATGTCTGTTTTAATTGGGCCTGACAGTCGGCGGCCTCTTTTCCATTCAATCAGCGCTGTTGCTCGAATCTCTCTCCACACTCACTTCCAGTGTGTTTAGCTTTTTACCCAATTTTTCTTAACACAGCTCACATTCAAAACAAAAGAAGTGACCTGCCCTTTAAGAACGACAATCCTACGCCGTTTCCTTTTCACACATTTAACTCCCTTCACTCGCGCTTAACCTTTCAATACACAGGCGCTTAAAACTTTTCTTTCCATGTGCCTGACACCCCCCTTCCCGGGGACAAGATTTATCCTACTAGGAGAAATCTTGCAGGAAGTTATGCTCCAAGAAATCCAACAAAAAGATCTATGTACATGAAACACCTCAATCCTTTACATTGAAGGAATCATACAAAGGAACATCATAGGTCATCAATACATTGTCAAAATAGAAGCCATGAACCAAGTCATCCAAATGAGTAGTTGTGTAAAAATTACTAACACCCATCAGAAGCCAAAATGAAAAACCTGCCATATGACATTCATATTACCACCAAGAATGACCAAAACTAAGACCATGCCAAAACCACTGCAATAGTCAACTCTTTGTTGCACACACAAAAAAAAAATACATGTACATTCACCCATCAAATATCCAAAACATCACACACCATTAAAGATATCCATCATAATAGATTGTCTTATACAATGGCATGACAATACAAAATCTGCCAAGACTCATGATACAATGTCAAAATAAGACAGTAGCAAAACCCACAAATTGCCACAGTGCAAATGCAAAATGAACTATAGCACCATAAGAACATCTGCCATGGACTCCATATAAAATTCCTCAATTATTTCAAGCAGCACACAAAGCAAAATCCTTTACATTTAAAAAAAAACACCAATGCCAGAAAAAAAAAAACAATCCATCCAAAAATTGAACAATACTCTTTCAATGTCTTATACAAAATATGTTGCATCTCTTATTCTTACACAAAACAGGTAACAGCATCCTGAAAAATGTATCATAGAATAAAAAAAAAAACAGTACAGTAAACTATTTTTCTCACATAATGTTCTTGAGAAAAATACAAAACCATACAGCAAAACAAAACAACAAACAGATTTCACTGACGTGACAGCAAGTCCGCAAAAGTATTTGAACTTCCAGCGATAGGCTGCACTGAAAATTTGTATTCCTGAATACTGAGAGCCCAACGCAAAAGTCTGTTGTTTTTAGTCTTTGACGCTTGTAAAAATGTAAGTGGACGATGATCCGTCTGGAGGACAAAAGTTCTCCCTGTCAGAAATCTGGAAAACTTTTCCAGTCCCCAAACCAAAGCCAAACACTCTCGCTCAATCGTGGAATACTTCTCCTGTGCCTGCGAAAACTTTTTACTGGCAAACTGCACAGGATGAAGAACTCCTGCCTTGTCCTGCAAAAGACAAGCACCCATGCCTTTGCTACTAGCATCTGTGCGTAGAATGAACTCCTCAGAGAGGTTAGGTAGTAGTAACAGAACAGGAAAACCATTCAGTATCCTCTGTACTTCATCAAAACTCTCCTGACATTCCTCAGACCAAAGTACCTGACGACACTTATCTCCCTTTGTCAAAAATCTGTGAGAGGAGGCAGTGATAGCAGCGAAATGAGGAACATAGCGACGATAGTACGACAAGAGTCCCAGCAAAGAACGAACCTGCTTTTTTGTTTTAGGACGATCAATAGCAAGAATCTTCTCAACCTTCTTTGCCTCAGGCCGAATATGACCAACAGAAATCATATGACCTAAAAACTCAAGCTCTTGATATCCTGCCTGCACCTTTGAAGGTCTAGCTGTCAAGCCAAACAATCTCAGACGACTTAACAATAACCTCAAGGAACTGAGAAGTTGCTGCCAGGACTTAGCCGCCAAAAGAATGTCATCAAAAAAAACTGACTGCGGAAAACTCATGCAGCTTCAGCTTACGCATCATCCGAGCAAAAGTCGCCGGAGCATTCTGTAACCCAAAAGGCATGCGAGTCCATTGAAATAGACCAAAAGGAGTCTGAAAAGCAGTCTTAGGCTTATCCTCTGGCAACATCGGAATCTGCCAGTAACCTTTTGCTAGATCCACTTTCACAAAGTACCGACCATGAGAAAGTTGACAAAGCAAATCTTCAATATCTGGAATCGGTTCAGAATCAAAAACCGTAACCTTGTTCAGAGCCCGATAATCTATACAAAAACGAACAGAAACCATCCGGTTTTCCTACGAGGACAACTGGAGAACTGTATGGGGAAGAAGATGCTTCAATAACACCTAAGCGTAGCATGACATCAATCTCCTCTGAACAATTTCCCTTTTAGCAAAAGGTAATGGGTAAGGTTTGATTCTACAGGTACATCTGTAGTCACATGTATTGAATGAGGTTCAACCTGATCAGCCTTACCAGAGTATCTGTAAGTACATCACTGAACTCCTCCAGTACAGATAACAACTGTGTCCGCTTAGTATCAGACAAATCAGGATTCACCTTGACATCATGAAAAGTCTCACCTTTGACTGACAAAGTGGGTAAGGTAACACAATCACCTTCCGTATCCTGCACAACACCAATGCAGCAGGACTGAACAGAAGACACACTCGACTGGAGTGTCACAGGAATAACACCTTTCCCTGTACGTACCCTATCTGTACCCTGACTAGGCACAACACAGTCTACAGGTAGAAAATCAGAAACACAAGATCCTGACACAATACCTGATGAAATAGAATGATCCACACTGACATTGATTGCAACATTTGTCCTGTCCACATACAACTTGAGCATGTTAATGTGGAAAACCTTGCTCTTGCCATGCATATCAATGCGGTAGTTGACTGGAGAACATTTCTCTTGAACCATAAAAGGACCTTTCCAGGCAACTTTAAGCTTATTCTGTTCATCACTCAGTAGAACAAGAACTTTGTCACCAACCTTCAGAGTACGAAAAGAACTTTTCCTGTCAGCGTAAGTCTTGTAAGTATGTGTTTGAGTGTCCGCTGTCTGTTGCGCTTGCGCACAACTGTCAAGTATCCTGTTGTGAAGGTCATGTACATACTGATATACATTTCTGTCTCTCAGAAAAGAAACAGGAAAACCTGACCATCTATCCGCTAAGATAGAAAGTGGACCACGAGGAGAATGTCCAAAAAGGAGTTCAAATGGGGAAAACCCCAAAGTGGCATTCGGCAACTCCCGATAAGCAAATAAGCAAAGAGTACTGCAGGAATGTACCTATCCCAATCCTTTGGACGGTCACGACAGACTTTCCTCAACATCGTCTTTAAAGTCCCGTTAAACCGCTCTACCATCCCGTTGGACTGCGGATGATAGGGAGTGGTAGTGACAGAGGAAATGGATAGAAGACGGTAAATCTCCTTCATCAGATCAGATCAGACACAAACTGAGTCCCACAATCAGTGAGTATCTCAGATGGTAAACCAAACCTCGAAAATATTGTCAACAAAGCCTCAGCCACACTCACAGTATCTATGTGCTTCAGTGGAACAGCCTCCGGAAATCGAGTAGCTGTGTCCACAAGAGTCAATACATATACCTGTCCTGAAGACGAAACCTCGAAAGGGCCAACAAGATCCATAGCCACTTTTCAAACGGAACAGAGACCAATGGCATCTTATGCAAAGGCGCACATGGTACTCTGTTACGGGAAACGGTTCTCTGACAAACATCACAAGACCGACAATAGTCTGTGACAGAACGAGAAACTCCAGGCCAAAAGAACGAAACAAGAACACGCTGAAGCGTGCGCTTGACACCACAGTGACCAGCGAAAATCGCATCATGCGCAGTATGAAGAACAACTGTACGCAAATCCTTCGGAACCACAACCTGACGTACAACCTCACCTTTATCAGAAAAAAAAAAAACGACACAAAACACATTATTAATCAACTTGTAGGTAGGATTAGTCAGTGGGGAAGGTAAATCAGTGACAACTGAAGAGTACAGGTGTGTCAAAGTACTGTCCTTACTTTGCATAGTAGCCAGTTCTGTCGGAGTGACATCAAAAAAATGGTCAAGTCCGGTACAGGTAATGGTACTAGTGGCTGTTTGTCCTTAAGTACTTGTTGCCTAGTACTAACACCACAAGGAATGAAAGAACCACCAGTCCTGAACTGACTGAAGCAACTCCAGGCAAGTTACCCAGGATCAAGTCTGTGACTGGATTATCAATCACACAAGCCTTGACCTGTCCTTCAAAATAAGGAGTACTGACCTGAACAACCGCTAGTGGAAAAACCTCAATCTTACCACCGAACGATCGACACTGCTGCTGCTCACCAGTGAACTGTTCTGGCAACACAAATGAGCGGCGTACACCCGCTGTAGTACAACCTGTGTCCCTGAGAATAGAAGCATGGAAACCATTGACTGTCCCTGACTCAACTAACAAACCCTCAGTATTTGTATGAGACACCATAGTATGTGCAGGTTTACTCTCTGTTTGGGTAGGGTTATTAGTATTGATACTAACTCCTGCAGATTCATCTGGGTACGGACAATCACGGACCAAATGAAACGTGCAATGACACCGGTAACACCCAACCTCTGAGAGGTTAGTGTTGTTACCTTGACCACGACCACGACCACGTCCGCGCGGTAACCGTGAACGGTACTGACGATGACCGCCTCTTCCACGGTTAGCACCGTCGCCCGTCTGAGCAGCCTGCTGTCCTGTAAAGGAAGCAGTCTGGTCAGCACGGTACTGAAAATTTTGCGAACCTTGAGCACCTCGGTAAGTGCCTCGACCGCGATAAGGAAGGACGTGCGTTCGAAGATCCTCGACCTGCATTCGGATTTTGGTACGAAGGGAAATGGGTTGACACATTTGTCTCAAAGACCGAGTCAGAAGCCTTTCGACTAAAAGTCTTATCCGGATGCGCTGTTTGTATTGTTCAGCAAGTGCGCACATTTCTTCGGCACTGGCTACCGAACGCTCTTTTTCAGAAAGACAGCCAAATCTTTCGAAACGCTGTGCAAAATCTGTTCTCGTAGCAACAGATCGCGAAGTGGTTCAAAGTCTTTCTGAATCTTCGAAAGCTCTATCCAGCGATCCAAAAAGTGCGCAACCCTAATCAGGTAGGCGAAAAAATTCTCTCCTTTTCCGGTCTGACCGCACGAAACTTTTCCCGAAAACCGTCTGCGGTGCACTGGTACCGTTTCAGTAGTTCACTCTTGAGATCGTCCCAAGACAAAGTGTCCTTAGCGGCCAAAGAGTGGTACAACGTGAGCGCACTACCTTTAAATAAAGGCGCGACATATAATACCCATTTGTCCTTGGGCCATTCGCACGTAGTCGCATGATTTTCAAATCGGTAGAGGAATGCGTCTATCTCATCTTTTGACTCATCAAAGACCGGAAGTTTTGGTATATATGGCGTCCGTCCGGAAAACGGTTTGGAATCACTGGCACCCTGCTGGTTAGTACCATCACTCACACCAGACGCTGACACTTTCGCTAACTCTAGTTCAATTTTTTTCTTTGAAGTTTAAATCCATAGCTTTAAATCCTTTTAGTTGTCTCTCTTTCATATCTTTTCTCTTGTTGTCTCTCTTTCTCTTTTTCCTTCTCTCTTTCTCTTTTTCTCTTTCTCTCTCTCTTTCTCTCTTGCTCTCTCTTTCTCTTTTCCTGTCTCTCTTTTTCTTTTTCAGTGTCCCTTTCTTCTCCCTCTCTCTTTCTCTCGCACGCTCTGCGCGATCATTACACTGCTTAACATAGTCCACTAAGTCAGCACCATCAAGACCTAGCGTCTTACCCTGAGACAGGTAAACGTCGAATTCAGACATTTTGATGAAATATTTTTCAAAACAAACAAACAAACATACAACGATGATATTAAAGCTTTCCGATTAAAATTTCTCACACTCACCACATTCACACAACATTTATAATAAATACTATGAACTAATGAAGTACACTAAACGCAGCAGAAAATACCGTCAAATTGAAAAAAAAATGACCCACTCGGTAGAAACCAATAAATACAAACAATCAATCAATCAGTCAGCATCAAGTAATACATTAAAATAAATCAATAATAAACACCAGATAACAATCAAGATAAACAAATCAATAATCAATCACCGCCCGCATTCATTCAATACTTGCAGTTCTTTAATCGGACAACCACAACTGAAAAGATAAACCATCCACTGGCATCTAATCACGTGGTATTGGGAGCGAGGGAGAAAACTGAACTCAAACCATAGAAAGTGAAAGAAAAAAACTCAAAATCTACGGAAGGCACTTGTATCCTTCTCCAACGCCATGTCCCTTCGCTACAGACAAGCGAAAAGAGGTTGGAGCTAGGCAGCCTATGGGATAGGGGAAAAAAAAAAAAAAACAAAATTCCTTACCAGAGTCAGAAATAAAGTCAAAGAAGATCACTCACCCACCAAAACCTTTCACACACAAAAAAAACAAAAAAAAACATGATCAATTAAAACAATGAAAACACAGCAAACATCTAAAAGGGGGAAAGAATACACTCACTAATCAAAGACCCTACTTAAGATATGAGGATGAGTAAAGTACAAACTAGAGAGGTGCTTATGGTAAAGAGTAACTAGAGAGAATGAAGTTAGAAAACAGCAAAAGTAGACAGAGTGAAAAAAACCAGAATAGTAAGAGAAAGTAAGACAGGAAATAGAAACCCTCTGGACAACCCTATTGGTTATGCCCACCCGTAAAACTGGCGACGGGGATACACACTCAACTACTATAGAAAAAAAAAGAAACAAAGATCCACTACAAATACCTAGAGGAACTTTTGAGAGGGGGGGGGGGGGGGGGGGGGTATGAAACTGTTCACAGAATAAGTGGGGGGGAAGAAACAAAAAAAAAATTAAATCATCAGTAAAAGTAAAGGGGGGTTAAAAAAAAATTATACCCAAAATATTCAAATTTTAAAGTGGGGGTTTATAAGTTTAAATAATGTGATCCAAATAAGAGTAAGTATATAATGAGGGCTGGTCACCTAAAAGTACCAATAGTAAACAAATCCAAAATAAACAATATTATTGAATAATAAGTAGTAAGTAAAGAAAAAGAGTAATAAAAGGATATAATTCAACCCCTCTCAATAATAGAACAATAGAATAATAACAAAGCAATGGAAGGGGATCAAGAAGGGGTTTAGATCAAAATCTTACAAAGATATAAATAAAAAAGAACAAAAATTAAAAAGTACCAAATTTATCCAATAAAGTAAAACTATGGGACTTTACATAATAACATAATAATACACATTTCAATAGAGAAACACAATTAAGAGGGGTGTTAATGGAAATCAATCAAGTGTTCCCACACTAATACATAGGCAGTTCAAAACTTTTTTTTTTTTTTCAGAATGGGGTGGGGAACTCATACAAACAAGGGGAGGGTAGTTCAAAATCGGGGTCACCACTTGTCAAGCTGCTGATTCACGCATAAATATTTGCACATGCATGCATGAATACAGCCAATACTCCATTACACAACAGTCAGTCATCCAACTCCACACACACATCAAGGCGCTAAACACCAGGTTTTAAAAGTTCATTCCCCCCAGTATCTCCTCTTCTCCCATTTTCAAACACAGCACTGGTGGGGTTTATATTCCGTCCGTTCACAGGTAATATTTCACTTTACATTTCTCCTGGGGTCCGTTCATCACAAATATCGGTACCTTCATTCCTTTTCATTTCAATCACGAACGTCTATGGTGGACATCATACATGTTTCCACCTACCCTTTTCGCTTGGTTTCTGCAGAGCATAACTCTATGGCGAACTCGACTTCGCCTCTGCACCTTTGGACAGCATACCCACTATCTCTGGCTGTCTCTGGCTGTTCCTTCCGACATCTTCTGGGGGGGGGTATGGCTCCCGTAGCTCACCCGACTCTCCCTCCAGTCACAGCCTCGTCTATTTCGCTACTGCTACCATAACGGCGTAGCTAGAAAACAAAATAAGCTATGATGACTATACTGCCCACAGTTAGCAGCAATCCAACATAAAACACTTTTACAAAATAATTTCGATTCCCAATTTCACGATCGAAATGGATAAAATGAAAAAACAAAGACTGGAACTTTCATAGTTCTTAAAATTGTATCAAATACTTACTCTTGTCTGAATCATCCCTCTCAAATTCAAAATACATGCGTAAGCATGTTACAGACTCATGTCTGTTTTAATTGGGCCTGACAGTCGGCGGCCTCTTTTCCATTCAATCAGCGCTGTTGCTCGATCTCTCTCCACACTCACTTCCAGTGTGTTTAGCTTTTTACCCAATTTTTCTTAACACAGCTCACATTCAAGACACATTCATTGATTGACTGATTTGCTCGTTCATTCAATAACTCATTCATTTTATCAACAATTTATTCATTCATTGTGAATTCAGTTGCACTCTGTATCAAGTGCACATCCAGCCGGTTGTTAGAACGAAAGCAAAGCGAAGAAACAAACAGCCCGAATCACAATACGTCCATTTGGGATGCATCAGGCGCCCATCATTACGACTGGTGACAGATGGCTTTGGCACTGACCATGCTGGGCAGGGGCCGTAATGCCCGCAACACCCGACACCATGAGAAGTCGGTGACCTCCCCTGCTGCCTCCTACCTTCTTTATCGGCGACTCTCTCGTAACTTCACAGCGAGAGTGGCGAGTGACGAGAGTGGCGACCACAGGACGTGAGCAGACGGGAAAATCATTGGCCTGTCCTCTCCAGTCACAGCGTACAGAGTAAAACCCACGGACAGTCAGACAGCCAGGCAGACAGGCAGACATGCAGGCAGGCAGAGAGACAGATAGACAAACATACAGAGAGGCAAACAGGCACGCAGAAACAGACAGACAGACAGGCAAACAAGCAAAGAAACACAACAGACAGACCCACAGACAAACTGAGATAGAAAGACTAAAGGGGGAGCAAGAGAAGAGAGAAAGACAGAGACAGACAGAAACAGGAGATCACAGACTAATACAGAGACTGACACAGACCGAGGGAAAAAAGAGAAAGACGCAGACAGCCAAGCAGCGGAACACTGACATACATAGACTCGAACACTGAACCCCAACACACGGTACCACAGCTGCCCGCTTCCTTGCTGCCGTTGAGCAGTGTTTCGTGCTTCCTCCTGCCCCCACCCCTCCCACCCGCTCGCCTCCCTCGCTTCAGGCGGCAGGTGTGAAGCCGGGATTAGCAGTCTCCGTCATCGGAGCAGCACGACTAACGGTGCCGTGCCTGGCATCAGAGACAGCAAGGGTGGAGTAGGGGGAGGGTGTGTGGTGTGTGGTGGGTGGTGGTGGGTGGGGGGGGAGAGTGTGTCCGGTCCTGGTCTGACCTGGGGCTGGTCAACTTCAAATGCACTTACAGACTGAGGATTGATTGATTTGATTCATTGATTGTTTCTATATGCAATTATTTTGTTTGTTTCTTTAGACTACAGACTTGATGGACAGATTTCAATCAGTCATGAGCCAACCGACGATGGCTGTGGGCTGACTCAGCAGATCAGAATGTAAGGAATGAGCCAACCGACACTGGCTGTGGGCTGACTCAGCAGATCAGAATGTAAGGAATGAGCCACCCGACACACTGGCTGTGGGCTGACTCAGCAGATCAGAATGTAAAGAATGAGCCAACCGACACTGGCTGTGGGCTGACTCAGCAGATCAGAATGTATCTATAAGACACTTATTTTGGGGATGTGATATGATCAAATCATTCTGGACTAACCTCATCAAAGAAAGTAATGAAAAATGCAAAATGACGTTATTTGAACGAAAAAATTTCGTAATTTTAGGTACTGATAAACAGATTGAAAATGACAAAGCATTTGAAACAATTATTCTGTTTGCGAAATGGTTTATTTTTCAATGTAAACAAAACAAATGTGTTCCAATTTGCACTGTATTTAGGAAACGGCTATCAGGAAATTTTAAAATTTTAGAGAATATATAGCCAAAATTAATTGCCTGACACGATTTGAAAAAAATATGGGAATCATATATAAAAAAATTTTTTTTTTTTTTTTAAAAGAAGAAGAAGAAGAAGAAGAAGAAGAAGAAGAAAGACATGTAATACGAGTGCTGGTTGCAATGGAAATCTTCGTTTAGAAGCAATCTAACTATCACGAAACTACCTTATTACTAATGTTCTGACATCAGTGTGGCTGAAAAGGAAATCTTGCTCAAAATATGACTTAATCACTATATAGTTATCATTTAAAATTGTGAGCAAAGCTCTTGTGTTATACAGGAAAGCTTGGTATTCATGTATTGTAAACTGTAAAAATTGTGTTATCATTATTTGAACTTATGTCCATGATACCATAAACTATATAGACCAGAGACTGTAAAGCGATTGTCACTGTGCTTTAGCAGATTTTGATCGTAAAATTATTGTATTTCCTTGTTGTGGCTTTTTATGACGATCTAACGTGCTTGAATTTGATTGTATTTTTGTGTGTTGTTCCATCAACCCCCTCGTGGCCCGCTTGTGAATAAACTAAAACCTTCACCACACAAAAAAAAGAAAGAAAAAGAAAAAAAAAAAGAATGTAAGGAATGAGCCAACCGACAATGGCACAGAGCTGACTCAGCACATAAGAGTGTAAGGAGTTGCTGGCTTGTATTGTTTACAAAATGCACACAAAGAATCAGTCAGTCAGCTGACTTCAATGATGAAAATGAGGATGATGATGATGAGGAGGAGGTGATGATGATGATGATGATGATGATGATGATGATGATGATATAGTGATGGAAGTGGTGGTGATGGTGATGATGATGATGATGATAATGATGATGATG